>WYDI02007153.1:18254-60493 GCA_009867235.2 Psittacus erithacus
AGCAGTTCCCCAAAACAGTTGGAGAGCTCCTGATGTAGGCCGCCTTCTTGCAGATGTTTCAAAGGTTTGATGGCCTTTTGTGCCTGAGTGCTCTGGTCTTTGAGACACAAAGAGCAAATACTTAGCCTATATATAAGTGATTAGTGTTCTCACTGTACATATATGGAGGAGCTAGCTCATAATGTTAAAGAAACAAGTTTTTGCATGGTTACTTTTGGGTAGAACAGAAATCCTGTGGGGCATATCATTGTCTTCATCATTCCGGTTGTCTGCCTCAGACTGCTGACTCTTTCTTGTGCAACCTTCACATTCTGCATATTTCTGTGATCTGTAAAACAGCATTAGTTGAATGATCTTACGGAAGCAGCAGAAACTTTTATAGTTTGGTTTCTTTGATCTATTTTTTAATCACTTTTAACTTTCTTAAGCAACTATTTTTAAGAATTAGCATGAACGCTGAAGAACATAAATTCAAGGAGTAATAGCATAGTCAGGAGTAGTGTTTGGAAGTAAGGTTTGTCACAGTTACAGACAATTTTTCATGTATGATATTTTTCAGTTGTTAGGCAACTATAGCTATATAGGCTTTGCTTGATACTGTTTCCTAAAGTATTTAGAAAATTTTGGAGCCCTTAAATATATTTTAGATAGAAGACATGCCTGCTGTCCAGAATACAGCTATAATGTGTGCAGAATAGGTCAAATGTTCCTCTACTGGCTAACTCTAGTACCTGCAGACCTAACATTTAACTGTGTTAGCAGGCTTAAGCATATCAGTCTTGCATTATCCTATCTCAGGTGTGATCATAATGCGTAATGTTAGAAATAGTAGAAGGTACACTTAAGAGGGAGAATAAGATAATAAGTAGCAGCTTTCTGGATGTCAGTAACTATTGCAGGCTGTGCATGTTCAAGTTACACAAGGCTTTTGCAAGTGGCAAATAGGAACACTGGAAAGTACTGGTAGTAAAAAGATTCAGATTACATGACAGGGGCCAGAAAACCATCCTATTTGCAAAACAATCAGAAGAGATACTTGTTATCCTTATATGTGATAACTTTGTATTAGCCATAGATGAATTTAGGCATCTTACCCACAGAGCAAGATAATAATAATCATACCTAATTGCCTGGTAGATGACAAGATAATGTTATATTAGCAATGAGATAATAGCAAGGGGCACTGAGCCTCTGTTCATATGGATGTTCATACATGCATATGCTCTCAAAGCATCTTGCAGCTCTGCAAGCGAGTTAGGAAAGATTTTCATCCCTAATTGGTTGGCCAAATACTGTTCTTACAAAATTTTGAGTTTTCTTACAAAATTTAAGTAAATAGTCTTTTTTCCAATTTATGTGGGTTTTAAGTGATAAAGAAAATAGTCACGTTTCATCTATGCCATGTCATTTTAATCAACAAAACTGCCCATGTCTTAGTCAGCACTCCATTATTCTTTGGTTTTCCATTGTACTGTGTATTTAAAATTTATAGTAAAATTCTTCTCTTCCTGTACTATGTACTTTCTTTGGAGTAACATTCTGAAATTCTCCCGACTCTTAGATGTCTGGAGTTCAAAATCTGGATTGCTACAGCCATAATAGCACAAGATCCAGCCCAGACTGCAAGTGCTGCTTGGAACACTTAGTAGAACCCACAGGTACCCTGCCCACACCAGTGTAATAGTGGTACCACTGTTCTCTCTCCTCCTCCGCTAGAAAAGCTAAAGCTAGCTTAGGCATGTCTGCATGAGCTGTTACAGCTAGAAGCTTGTGTTTCATTTGTCTTAGTAGTTGCGTGGAAGCTGTTTAGCATTTCTTACTGCAGATGGAGCTGTATTCCAATAGAACTATATTTCTGTCATTTAGGACACATGGGTGCATTTGCAGTCCATATTAGGACAGTTCTGGAAATAAAAGATAAATTAACCATACTATTTATTTTAATAGTTTTAAATCATTTGAAAGACTTACCTGTCTGAAATGTTACCGATGATATCCTTATAGTCTCGTCCAGCCAGCTGACCTTGCAGAGGGGAATTGTGTGTGCTATCTAGATCCTACAGGTTTAAAATATGACAAAGCTGTGAAAAATCAGTAGGTAGAAACATCAAGCATGTAGTTACTTTCATCAACATTGTTTCTTATATCTGTAAAAATGTGTTCTCCAATCAGGAATGGAAGGGAAAACAATAGTTTCCATTTTCAGAAGAAAGTATGCAACTTTGATTCAGCATTGTAGTATCTACTAGAAGTAAGAAGCCACTAGGTGTAAAAAGTATTTGTGAGTTTCATAACAATACAGTCTTCAGAATCCCTACAACTTTGAATGACTAAACTTTGAAAAGTTTCATGTTAGTCATATCCTCTCCAACCTCACAAAGAAAATGCAGTCACAGGAATCATGAGTCACACTCTATTCTTCACCTCCTTAGCTCTTGGTAGGAGAAAGCACCACTGTCTGAGATGGAATTGTTGGTAATAATTTCCTTTTTCTATCTCAGACACAACAATGCCAGCTGGTAGAAGCAGAGTGCAGCTGCTCTACTGAAGAAGCACTCAACTAACAGAGAAGGCAGACCCTTGATCACCCTCCACATGCAGGAGAAGCGATAATATTGGTAGCTGGTTTTCCATCGTAGAGAATTATAACTGGATTCTGCATTTAAATAATGATTCAGGACATCTGCATCATGTTTGTGGAAGTGGCTTCTTCTGAGCTGAAACACTTGATAGATAATTATTTAAATTCTAGTTCAGAGTGGTGTTTCTTTTTCTTTCCCTCCTTAATATCCCAGATGTACTCAGAGTACTGTGACATGTTACACAGTATAAACTACTGAATGCCCCACAGAATCGTAATGGTAGCTTCCACTTACGCCTTATTTTCTTACTTTTGTGCTTGTACTTTGCCATTAGAACAGGGAAATTCGTGGCTGCCTATTTAATAATGAATTCATTTACCCAGTTTCTGCACCTACTAACTACATTGATTGGAGAATGCCGTATAGATTTTTGTTTCCTAGTTGCTAAGGAGAGGTATCTTACTGTTACTTTTCTGCATCTGTGATTTTTTTTAAAATCGGTTGTCATTTTCAAAGTCTACATCTTTAGAGTAGATGGCAGCTGTGCTCTATAAAGTAAAGCATAAATAGTTTCTATTCATAGGAAACAGCTAAAGGCAAGCTTGAAGTAATGAACAGTTAATGAAACTAATTCAGCACAAAATTTTAGCATGTGTTTTAAGTTAAGCATGTGCTGGGCTTAACTAGATAGACTTTACTACATGCTTAAAACTACATTTGTGCATTAACACTTTGCTAACTTGGGGATCTAATCAGGAAACTGTAGCCTTAGTACTATCTCCTATTTTTCATTTAATTTTTTATTTCTTAGGTGTACTTCTTTGTTAAAATATAGGCATGACCTTGTTTTGATATTACATTTCATCAATCTCTAACAGTTTAGTTCCAACACCCATTCCAACAGAGTACTTAAAACTTCCTCAAACAAATTCCTTCTCAAGGTTTGCTCATCTTATTCACATCAAGGATTTCTTCCATTTTTCTTTTCTAGTTTGACTATATTGGTTGTGGCAGGTCTTGGGGGTTTTTATTTGTTGTGGATGATAAAAAGAACTATATTTCTCACATTTCCTGAGAAGAGGTTTTACAACTGTAAACTTAGAAATAACAGATGCTGTAAAATTTGATGTGGAATGTCTTGCAGGACTCAGTAAGATTCAAAAACATAATAATGTTTGAAGATGTTTGGGACCCTTGGAGTTATGAATATTTATAGAAGACAGTTGAATAGAAATCTTTTAAAGTGTATTGTTTTAAAATACTGAAAGAATGGCAAAATTAATAAATCATTCATTCCAGTGTTAAAAAGTACAAGAATTAGACTTGCATATGCAGCCTTCCACTTCCCCCCCTCCCCTTCTTAGCATATATATATTACACTAACTGTATGCTCTTATCTCAGTGGAACCCCCTGACTCACTCAAATGTTAGCAGTTCCCTCACCTTAATCCTTTTTTGTTAAAAAGGTGTGGTTCTTGCCTGCATTGCAGCAAACCCATTTTGTAAACAAATGTGAGTACATTGCCTGATAACTTCTAGAAGCCTGATTCAGATTTTACCTTGGTACACATCTGGTTGGATTCTTCTTCCTTGAAAGTGAGAACACGCTGAGCTCGTAGGCTTCCCTCTGCACTATCTGAATACCAGAAAACAAAATCAAAACAAAATCCCTATGAAGCATGAAAATATAGAGCCGTTTCTTCTGTGCCATGCACACCAGAGGACTTCGATCTTGGAAGAACCACTGAGATACAGTACCAGAAATTGGCATGAAATATCCCTTTCATGGATGCTCTGAGAGGGTTAGTACAGCACAAATGTTATATATCACCACTGAAGAAGCCAGCATAATTCAGGTTGCCAGAAGATACACTGAAGAGACCCCTGTATCAACAGCAGTTATAAAAAAACTGAAACAGAATTTAATTCCGCCCTCTCTAATCCAGCCCATTCCTAAAGCCCAAATACCATTAATTAACTTTAATGCCAGTGCTTCTATAATACCACTGGGTTTTGCTGGTCCAGGAAAACAGTTTAAACTTTCCAGCAACTGTGTAATTCACCAGTGTCATGTGAGATGCAAATAAATGTGCCCACTACTAATTCCTTGAATTTGCAGAGCTGGAGGAAAGGCTAGTCTTACTGAAGTGAATGGGAATAATTCCACAGACCTTAATAGAGCAAGAGCTTCAATCAGCCTTTTTATAATTTGCTATCCTTACTTTTTTTTTTTTTATCATTAACCCCCAGAATTAAACTAGAATAGAGATGGGCCAGTGAACATCCTCCTTTGAAGCTGGTGCTGAACATAGCTTTTACATCCTTATGGAAAAGCTTTGCTCTTGAAACACAGAGGCAGCTTCCAGGAAGTGAAGGAGTATCCAGTGCTTAAGGCACTGGCTAGAAGTTCAAGATGATTAGGTTCAGTCCCATAAATACTGAAAAAGATGAGACCTTTGAACCCTACGGGACAGCTGCTGCCTAACAGCAGAATTGCCTAAAATATCTATACAGGCAAGTTCACATCAGTAAAGCTGACTAGATGCATTAATATGTCAAAATTTTACGCATTTTGACATTTTTTGACAAATATGTCAAAAACCCACAGTCAGCTCAGCATCTCTTCCTCATCAGCTGTGGAAATAAATAGCAATGACACTAGCTTCTTGCCTACAAAGATTTGAAACAAAGCTTCCAATTTGCAACTGATGGGCTAGAAGGTATATTAAGAAGGAATTATATAATCTTCCCACTGAATTTTCTCCTCAGTGTTCAAGGAAATAGGTGATTGAGATATATAGACCCATAATCTATTGTTAATAGTATACCCTTCCTTCCGCTCAGAGCTTTAATTAGTGTTTCAATTTTGAATATTCATTAGAGCTGAGCTTGCAGCACAAGTTTTTTCTATTATAGTCAGCTCTCTGAGTTTTGCCCTGCGTGGGTTGATGTGCTTTCAAATTAGTAGCAATCAATCTGGGAGCAGAGGCTTCTGGATTTGCACATAATGGAAAGGAGAGGAGCTGTTTGTCAGGTAGAACTGGTGCTTCCTAGAGATAAGGCAAAAGTGCTGAGGTGTGAAATTTATGGAAAATGTGTTTTAGCAGATGGGTTAATAACTGGCTGTGATTCCATCAGTGGGTTGTATAAAACTGGGTAAAATCAGACCAGGAGCTTCCATGCCTTAGAAATAAAAGCTGTGTTAAAGGTTCTGTGAGAGTCTTGCAGCTTTGCTTCCACTATTTCTGGACTTAAAACTGACACTTGGGCATTCCTTCCCTATGGTCCTATGTCTTGAGTAGCTTATCCAGAGCTGCAGATCAGGGTGAAGAATGTGTTTGTATATGCAGCTATGAATCAGGACTAACAGTAAAGTTAGTACTGTTAAACACAGGCAACACATTATCTCTTTACCGTCTACTGAGTGGATGTAGCTGCTTACCAGCCTCTGCTTTTGTGTTTGGAGGGGAAGGTATACTCTTGCTTTGATTGCCTGAATAAGCCCAATGCAAAGTCATGCTCCGGCACACAGTGAGTTGAACAGTGCCTTGAGCCTTGCGCAGCAAATCTGTAACTGTTTGGCGTGGCAGGCCAGACACGAAAGTCTCATTCACCTGAAAAAATACAATGATATGTACTTCCAGGTTCCTGTAACAGAAAGGTTTTTTTAATCACATATCCCAGCATTGAGCACTTTGCACTTCATGTGTCCTCATCCCCTCCCATTTTAGTAACTTGCTTGATCCTCTCCTGTCCGCTTCTTTATACCATGATTGCCAGCAGAACAGCACAAAAGTATAGTTTGCACCTCTTCTGAGACACTAAGAGGGTATTGTTCCCCCCATAATTCAGATGGAAAATGGAGGAGAGATGGAAGTAAATGAAAAATAGAAAAGCAAACAGAACTACTGAAACTCCCAGAGAGGGAGGAAAAAATAAAATCCAAACACCCCCCAAAAATCCAAAACATGATTTACATTAAAAGATGGTTAAATAGTAAGATTTTAATTAAAGATTGAAAAGCTCTAATTCCAGTGCTTTTTGCTTGTCTTGGTAATACCTAACTGGCACTGATGATAGATTCCTTCCAGTATCCTCTTGGTTAGCTGTTATATGCATGCTTGGTCAGTTAACTCTTCCTTCCCTGATTTTTATCGTGTATAACCATGTGTAATCCTGACTGTGCACAGTTACACTACAAAGTGATTGCACTTTGCCACTTGCCCTGCTATTCTGGGTTTGCTTCTCTGCCAGAATAGCCAACAGCCACCTCCAGCCGTAGAGAGGCCCAGTCCTAAAGGAAGCTGAATGCTAGGTAAGGGATGGAGGGTAGGGAGGCAGAACAGCCGTCTGACCCCCAGGAGCTGAGGGACACCATCTTCTACATATTACTGTGCCAAGCAGCTCCAGATTTCCAACCTGTGCAGCCTTTATACTGAACAGAATGCTGATTATAGAATAGCTACAGAAATTGTAGGCCAAAACAATGAAGAACAAGCAGTACCTTAAGTAGGATGTCACCAACTTGAAGCCTTCCATCTATGTCTGCAATGCTGTCTGGGCTGATGGCTTTTATTAGGATAGCCCTGCCATTTCTTCCACCTACGAGTGCAAATCCTAGGCTTCCATTTTCTGCTTTTTCCAGCTCAATCTTAATAATGAAGTCCTACAATAGACAAGGATGTAGTCTTAAGTGGAGTTTATTTAGGGCTGTGCTTTTTTTGCATTTTCAATACTAAATAATCCCTTTATGCTTCACAGTCCTCACTCACTGATGTAGATTATGGGATATATCCTTTTTCCGAATAGGTATGTAGAGCTTCCATATATTAAAATAGAAGCTGCATGTAGGTATCAGAATGAAAACAGTACATACTTACTTCCATAATCTTTTTCAATAATTGCTGGAGGGGAAAATAACCTCTTAATAGCAAGGAAATATGTACTTTTATAATCCTTTTATAACATATCAAAGACATCACCTTCACTGGCAAACAAGTCACTCTTCTCTCCAGCATGACAGTAATGCATTATATCCTCCATTATTTTATTATTCTATAATGAAAAACTTAAAACTTGCAACCCCAACATACCCATCTGTTTGGCTTTAGCATTTCATTCAGTTTTAAAATAAGATGCTTTCTTAAGGTCAAATATGTCAGAAATAGCAGTAACCTAAAAATGCTTATGACTTGCAGCATGACTTGTTCCAGTGTTGCAAATGTCACCATCAGAAATTATTTTATCATTTTGAACAGAGAAACCATCCTGGATTAAATGGTGCAGAAGAAGCAGTAATAGTGATGACTCAATCAAAAGTGAGAAAATAGTTTCAATTTTTCTGCCAGGTTGGAGGTCTCATTTTAACAAGAGAGCAGCCTTTTGCAAACCACAATCAAGAGAAAACTAGTAAATCAATTCCCATGAAATATCAGTCCCAGTGTGGGTAATTTCAATTCCAAGTAATGTTATTTTCCACATTTTTGCACAAACAAAAGTGATGCTTGCATTTGTAAGAATTTTGAAGCATTGTATGTTGAGCATGGAAATTCTTTTTTCGAAGAGCACACATGGAATTTAAGAAGTCATCATTTCAAAAATTGCATTAATTTTGATAAATTCAAACTGATAGGGTTTATGTCAATAATGCATAATACTCCAAAGGTTTAGAGTAATTTTACACTCTTTTCAAATGCCCCCATCTGAGAATTTCAGAATGAAATATATTAACTTAGATTTCAAAAATTGTGGAAAATATTTTACAATTACAGTTGCTCTTATTTGCCCTAGAATTCCATGATATCGTACACTGAAAAACAGTAATAGAAGAGCCTAACCCCAGGACTGTTCAGGGCATTTGAGTCCATGAAGATGGAAGGAATTTAATACTTCACAGGACACTCTTTAAATGCATTATATACACATTTTCAAGGAAACTGGAGAGGAATCAAATACTGTTGAAATATCACTGTTGAAAAAAAATCTCACTCCATATACCTCACTTCACTTGACGGACCATGTCACACTTGATAAACTTGTCACTTACCTTACATTCTGGAGAATCAGGAGTGTTTTGCTCAGCGTCACAGTTATTTTCCTCCAAATGTTTCTCTGTGAAAAAGCAGTGGCAGCAATTTTTGTGCAGTTGCACTGGTAAAATGTTCTACAGGATAACTCTCAAAATCATATTCAGAGGCATAATAAAACTTTTTCTACTTGACATGTAAAATACAAAAAAAAAAAAAAAGGATTTATGTGGGTTTACACTCCTGAACTGTGAACTTAACTTTCTGTGCATTATCCTGTAGACTTTCTATGTCCCAGTGAGCAGGTTCCAAAACAAGCTTCAAAAGCTGCATATTATAGGGTCAGATACTCTAGATGGATGACCGGTAATGTATAAATGTACTCTGAAACTCTTGAGGGAGGCAGTTTTGTTTATGAAGAATTAATCTTTCCCAGGTGTGGCCAGTACCACCTACAGACTTATTTTCTTTCAAAGAGAAGGCACATAATTTTACAAACCCTAATTGAAAAATACTGAGTTCCTTACCATGTTGATGCAGCTGATGCTGTTCTCGGGAATTCAGATTTTCATCTGAGAAAGAAATACTGGCTTTCTCTGTCTCAGCAGGTGGCCCTAAAAGCATACATGTAGGTTTGTTCTGACAGGCCTCCTGCTAACCTTCATATACACAGTGGAATGTAAACTCTCTGCTTAGATTATTAAACAAAGAGTCAATATCCAGTATTGACGCTACATGAGGCAGTTTGAGACACTATTGCGTTACTAAATTTGCCAGGTTACGTGGTAATATAAACAATTCTGTCATGAATTGCAGAGATGTTGCATCTCAGTCATTGCTATTTTTAAAATTGTAACAATCAGAGATCAGACTGAGTCATTCTAGACTTGGCAATGATCCGGCAGAGGAAGAAGCAGGGCGTGTTAGTGTCTGAACAGATGGATATGTAAGAAAACAATGTGCATTTCTTGACACTCCCACCTCTACTCACCCCTCCCCAGTTTTGGGGTTTTGCTTTATCAGCTTGGTGATCCTCATTGTTTTCCAAAAAGTATTCTTTATTGTATGAATGATAGAAAACGTAGTGATAGAAGGGGTAATGGGTTTCAACTTAAACAGGGGAAGTTCAGACTAGATATAAGGAAGAAGGAATCAATAATGGTGGCCTCATAGCAGCCTTCCAGTATCTGAAGGGGGCCTACAAGAATGCCAGAGAGGAACTGTTTATCAGGGACTGTAGCAATAGGACAAGGGTAATGGGTTTCAACTTAAACAGAGGAAGTTCAGGTTAGATACATGAAAGAAGTCCTTTACTGTGAGGGTGGTGAGGCACTGGAATAGTTTGCCCAAGGAAGTGATGAATGCTCCATCCCTGGCAGTGTTCAAGGCCAGGTTGAACAGAGCCTTGGGCAAAAGGGTCTAGGTTGAGGCATCCCTGCACATGGCAGGGAGGTTAGAACTAGATGAGCTTAAGGTCCTTTCCAATCCTAACTATTCAGTGATTCTATCAGTTTTCTGCTGGTTTTAAAGGAAAAAAATGCTCCCTGATGCATTTGCAATTTTAGTATGCATTTTTGTGACTGAGAGTCTATGAAATGAAGTTGTTTCCTTAACTGGAAATTGTTATGGGTTTTCTATAGATCTATCAAAGATGATAGCAACAGAACACCGAATAACTATAGATTTAGGTGCCTTAGAAAAGTGAAGAATTTTGTTTTATAAGACAGGTGGGTAACTGTACTATTGTAGAGTTCATAAATCTGTATCAGAGGTGGATTAGATCCAGTAACCTATTTTGCAGGTGTCTTGAGAAGTCTCAGAATCTGCAAAGCTCATGGAGCAAGGTCCTACCAGGATATGCTTTTACCATGTTTTAGTTATACCGCAGGAACTGAGAGTACATATAACTTTAGCTGTAGAATATTCAAAGAAGTTTGTTCTTCAATAAATTAAATAAACTGCTTCAGATTATAAAAACAAACACATGACTAGTTGTTTTAGGGTAGGAAACCTGTAACTAGCTTGACTTGGAATAATTTCTTTGGGTAGTCAGATGCTAGTATTAAGATGAGTGTAGGCACACGAGTAATTCTGTTCCAGGGGTACTTTTTCAGGTCATCTTTAAAAAAAAATTATTAAAAAAAATTCAGATATTGAGTCAGGTAAATGAAACTGAGGGTCAGGCCTGACTTAAAACTGCAGCCAAATGTACACTGGAAAGTATAACTTGCATTGGTAAGGCACTTTCTGTGCAGTGATATAGATGTGATACCTATCCTTCCATCTGAGGGTGCAGATACAACCTCTGCTTGCTGAGTTTCCTTCTACTGCTGGAGTAATTCTGGTCACGTCTTTGCAGTGCAGATGATTCCTGTAGTTTTGTGTCAGTTACAGGATTAAATATCCTCTAGGAATGCTGTTATATTAACTAAGAGATATTGGTGCTGCCTGTTTCTGATTTTCTATAGATTTACTGATAGCAGTTTAAAAAGTTGGTCCAGACGATGAAGTAGTGGCTCATATTAAATAGTTTCAATCAAAACAGATGTTGAAATATGACTACTTAAGATTCCCTTTTTATATCAATTTTAAAAAATAGAAACTATGCAAAATACAATAAATACTTTTTTTACAGAGAACTATACATTTAATTTCTATCTTTAAGGACCTACCAAATTTTCTTCAGACTCTTAGAATGGCCATAACAGAAATACTGAATGCCAAGTTACAATCTGTTAATAATGTTTTAAAGGCAATGAATCAATACTTTATGCTTATTTCCAAAATCAGAAGCAGGTTTTGAACTAAAAAAAAATAAAATAATAATATTAGCCTTACTTACTATTTTCCTGCTCTATAGGAACCACTGGATTGCCATTTCTGGGGGCAGAAAAAGTGAAATATGTGAGCCATTAAGAGCTGCATGCTTTGTAAAGCACATGAAAAATCTTTTTAGAAAGTCAGTTGTCTGAATTGTGGTTGTACTTCTATGATTTTGTTAAGGGTGCTTTTCGAAAGAGTATTTGTATGAGTATAGAAACTATTTGAATGCATTTAGCAACAGTGAAACATTTTTATTTAGTTTATTTATTCCCCTGGGTTGGGGAAATAAAGAACATGTTGAGCCATCTGTCCCAGTACAGAACTGCTTTGTGGTATATTTTGAATTCAGCTTTGGTTCCTCCTATATAAAGTCAGAATGATCTTCTGTCATTTCCCTCACCCTACTTCTGCTTGTCTCCTTAGATCATTAATTCTTACTATCAGGGTGTGTTGCCTACTAACTGCTTGTACAACACAAAGTATAATGAGGCTGCAGTTTCTTCATCTGCTAGACTGGTGCAAGTTAATAAAACATGAATAAAAGTTTGAACTATGTTAAGACATCTGTGAACAACATGCTGTCACTCACCAGTCTGATTAGGTAACTTAGCTATTTACATGCTTTTGAGTAACTATTTGACTTTGGAAGCTACTTCTATATCTGTAACTGTTTGTATTTGGAAGCTACCTCTGCTGGTGCTGTGTCAGACTTTAAAACACAATAAATCTAAAGTGCAGCCAAGAACTGGTGCGGGAAATTCTTAACTGTAAGTTATTGATCAAGCCTGGGATAACATTTTGTTACATGCTGCATTTATAATACTTTTCCAAAATGTTTGGCTTTCGTAAGTAACTCAGAGTTTTCCATCAGAGGTGGTTTCTTCCCTGTAGTTTTGAATCTAAGATTGTATGCAGAAGGTTGGCACTAGTGGAGGATTTTCCATAGAGAACAGGATATCTGAAAACCATGGTTTTCATGAAAGCCAGCCTCATGGTTAAAGGTCCACATTTGTATTTGGGTGACCACTTGGAGATATCTCATTTGTACTGCATGAGTGTACTTGTACTCATTGTGTTAGCTGTAATTACAAGGAGTGAAGATATCTTACGGATGTTATGTATCAGGTGGCAATGTTTAGACCTTTGAGTTTAAGCATTTTTCTTTTATTTTGTCTTGGTTTTATTGTTTGACTTGTTTATGTAAAATTGAAGAACTTGCCTCAACATTAGGGTGAAGGTTGAGTATGCTCAGATTTACCTTGTGGCTTTGATTTGGACATGCTGGGTGGCAGCTTCACACACTCTCACTGCATCATCCAGGCTAATGCCCTCAGTCCACAGTCCACAGATGTAAACAATCTGATCTCGTGGCTGCAAACTGCCTTCCACACTGGCAGGAGAGCCAGGCACTATTTCTAGCACATAAATACCTTGTAACTTGCTTCCAGCCCCTCCTGTCAGCTTCAAGCCTAGAATAATGCAGAGAAAGCATCTTTTGTGGCAGCATGTTTTCAATTTCACTGTCAGTGACATACAGCCTAATGGAGTAGATTTGGGTCATTGAAAGATAGGCTGAACAAATCACCGACATTATAAATAACAGTCACCCCAGTGAGATGGGGAATAAGAGCTGGACAGGGAGAGTGAAATGCAATTAGATGCTAAAAAAAGTATGGAAAAACTTAATGGTATTGGCTATCTCTACGCTTCAGCTATTCAATAGTGCTTTATTTCACATGATGTTGAATAGCCATTTGAGTAAGACACTCAGCTGCATAGCAGTAACTCCTTCATTACCAGAGTGCTTAAGTGCCCTGCTCTCTTTAGTGTGCCATAGGCAATGGAGGCATAAAACAAATGAGGAGATACCTATACAGTGAAAAATGGAATTGTGCTAGAATACCCAAGAAAACTCCAAAGAAGCTAGTTTTGAACTTGAAACTGGATGCTGTACCTGAGCAAATACAGCTATACTGTTTCCTGAGTCTACAGTTGTATCTGTGTACAGTACTCACCACATTCTGCAGAAATGCCAAGATACAGTGTGGGGATTTCTTTTTTCACTTGTTTTGCACAATGTAGATCAAACTTTGTGTCTGTGGTTAATCAAGGATTTGAGTGGAGACTTTTCGAATAGCAAACTAATTCTTTTTCTTTCCCTCCAAATAGATATTTATGTATCTCAGCAGGTAGTAGACATTATTATGTACAATATTATTATCTACAACCAACAGCTTCTGTATATCAGTAACATAAAAATATGACACTAGAGATCTGCCAGAAACATTAGCTGATAGGGTCATAATACAAAGATCATTTATCCAACTATCTTCACTGGTCTAATAAGAGATATTGGTCTTCCATTTAAGGCCTTACCCAAAATAAAGCTGTTCATCGTCATGGGTGATGGCGAAGAGCATAAAGGTGTCAAGGTCACTCAGGATCATATTGATCTAAGACCACAGTTGGTTAAGATTACCTTATGATTGCTATAATCCCTGTCCAAAATAGCAATCTTATATTTACTACACACCTAGCTGTCCATTGGCACCTTTGGTGAGGATAATTTCAGGAATCTCATCTGGCCTAATAGAAGGACGTGGATCACTGTTAGCACGACCAACCACAAGGTGCAGATCAGGAGGGGAGCTTTGCAGTAAAGTCAAGGCTTCATTGCATGGTAAAGATGTGACATCAATTCCATTCACCTAAATGACAAACCAGTAAAATGATGTTACAGATCTCATTGACCATCATGTACTTATCCCTCCACTCTGAATTTTGCATATGAACTTAAATTAGTTTCACTTTCATGTTACTGCTTTGGCATGGTATTTAACGTCAGTGAATGCAACAGTTAAGATTGCAGTAAGATTTCTTTTTTGGACTTTTGTTTTTCTAACTGCAGAGCTCTCATAAAAATAGCTCTTTTTTTAACTTGAAATTCAAGGTCTTGTAACAAATAATCAAGAAAGACATTCTAATGCAAAAAACTGAAGATAAGCCAGACTGAAAACAGGCTTTATTCATACCTCCTGTATCCTTTGTATGTAATCTATCTTATGACATTAATTCAGTTTATTGGGAAAGCATTTAATATCTCGGTTGTCTTGCATTGCTGTTAGATGATTCATGTTATTTGCCGGGTCATACAATCTATTCAGTGTGAAATGTGTCCTGCTAAAGTCAACAGAATTACATTTATTATATGATTTATTTGCACTTGCATGCCTAAGTATGTTAAACTGGACCCTATGAAAGGAAGAATCCTCAAGCTAAACGGCATTGATCTGCAAATATTTTCTCCTCTGTATAAATTCAGAGTCAATTACTGTACCATAATGATTCTGTCTCCCCTTCTTAGTCTTCCATCAGACAGGGCAGGCTCATTCAAGATTTCATCAACATAGAGGCAAGAGTCCACTTTGTTAAGAACTACAGAGAATCCATAACCGTTCTCTGACTTTGTCAAAGTCACAAAGATTTCCATTTCCTATTAAAATAAGCACAAGATATGTCTGATGTAGGCTTTTCTGTTGCTTCATTAACATCTTCCATTATATGGAATGTTTTATATGCAGATAGTAATCAGATCCTCAGATGATATGAATAAGAGCATATATAAAGGCTTCTCTGATCTGTCACTGCTTTACTCCAGAATTCATTTTACTTCTTTTTACCTCGTGGAGCTTCATGGTGATTGACTGATAGGGCCTAATAAGGCAGAAAATACCATCAGGGACTGTAATTTTGGTATTTGAAATGTGTAAAGTAAGGCTTGGAATACTCTGAGCTGGCAAGCATTAGAGTACTAGGGTGCAGAGATTATTATTGTTATTAATATTGCTATTGCTGTCACACTGAAGGAAATGGCTGGAGATAAATTTTGGCCTTGGTGCTCTCAAATTAGTATCAATTTAGAGCTAAATTAGTGTCAGCAAGAACGCAAGATGTTCAGCGCTTGGCAAGACTGAGTCTTAGGCTTTAAATAGTAATTAGCAAAAGGAATGCACCTTCTTATCAGGACATTACAGTAGCATCACTGTTACAAAGAGATTTTTCACACGGGTTTAAAACATAACAGAGAGAAACTCATGTAGCTGACTCCAATTAATTTTAGTGGCTACTAGAGGACTGTTAGGCCTTTGTAAACTGGGAATAATACTGCAGAATTCTGGAAAGTTGCAGAAATAGTAAGGTGGCGAGAGCAAGGACATGGCCTTTAATGCAATTGGTAAAGAATTCTGGACAGCTGGGTGTTGCAGAAGGTCTGCTTTACTTGAGGATTCTGGACATTCAGGAAAGTAAAAAAAGCCATTCAGAAATAGCATAGATAATGAGTTGAACTCAATGTTTAAGAATGTTGCATTCTTAAAGCTGGGTTTTTTCCCATGTATTCTACCTATTAATAGTTTGGTGCCTATCACATACCTTAGTGCAATCTTCCTTTTCTTCTTTCTCTTGTTCTAGTTCCCCCAAGTCTTCCCACTCATTATCACTGTCATGTGTCTCTCTAGCTGGCATGGATGATGAGAAGGGACCACAGACATGTGGTTGTGGGGTCACCATAGTTGTGGAGAGTGTCTCGGAGCTTCTTCCACATGAAAGTGAGGTCACAGATGTTGAGCTGATAATGAGATACTCTTCATCAATACGGGTTAGAGAGAAAGTTTCAGGCATACTTTTTGTGTTCAATGAGTCATCATCACTTTTATTAAATATGTGGCTGGAAAATAAAAAGATTGCAGTGCTGGGGTTTTCCTCCGTATGCTTTATTAGATGGCCACTGAAAAGTCTACTACTTTTACATGACCTTATTTTAACTGAAGTACTAGTTCTGATATTAAATTGCTGTGTGGGTCTTCCAGTGTTACAATAAAAATAAATAAGTAATCAATAGTGGTGACCTCATAGCAGCCTTCCAGTATCTGAAAGGGGTCTATAGGGATGCTGGGGATGGACTCTTCATTAGGGACTGTAGTGATAGGACAAGGGGTAATGGGTTAAAACTTAACCAGGGGAAGTTTAGATTGGATATAAAGAAGAAATTCTTTACTGTGAGGGTGGTGAGGCACTGGAATGGGTTGCCCAGGGAAGTTGTGAATGCTCCATCCCTGTCAGTGTCCAAGGCCAGGCTGGACAGAGCCTTGGGCAACATGGTTTAGGGTGAGGCGTCACTGCCCATGGCAGGGGGGTTGGAACTACATGATCTTAAGGTCCTTTCCAACCCTAACTATTCTATGATTCTATGATTATACGATTCTGCAATATTTTGCAAAGCTAATTAAAAGATTAAAAAGCTTTCAGAATTTGAAAAGAGTCTTTGCAAAATCCTGCACTTTTTTAAGACATTAATTAGTACTTCAGTTGTTTCTTGAAAAGAATAATCAGACAGTTTCTAGGCGACTGCCATAAATGACTTAATTAACTTCTCTGGTCAGTGGTATGTGCATTACAGTACTACTACAATTTCTATATTTTGTATTTTTGTTGAAAGAGGAATGCCAGCCACATTCCTGGCTCCTACAGGTCTTTTCTTAGTAATTAACAGCACAGACCAGAAACATGAAATATGATTCTTGTCTCTCCATAAAAAAAATTCAAGTCCTGACTTCTCTTTGTAAGCTTGCTTTTATTCCTATGCTTGCCTTGAAGCACAAGATTTGTCCTACAGAAATCAATGGATTGGGAAATAACATGAGTCTTGGTCCTGCAGGCCCATATATGAGCTTCACTGCATTTGACTTTCTTTTGGAGATTTGTGACTGTACACCTGGACTTCATAGGGAGAAAGTACAGGCTAAGGTTTTTCAAAGCAGCTTTTTCAAAGGTTCTTATTGGTACTGATAAAAAGAAGAATAAAGGAATTTTCCATGTGATACCCTGAGCCAGCGATCTTCTAAAATTCGTATCAGAAGATATCTACATTTGCATGAGCAGTTTTGAGAAATCTGAAGGAAAGAAATTTCCTCATTAATCAAAAGGAATTCCTTCATTAATGCCTATTTCTTTTTGAGGGTTTTTTATATGTTTCTAGCTGGAAGGATCATTTAAAATCATGTTATATTAAAATATTCTTTAAAATGCATGCCATCTTAAACTTGTCTGCCTGCCTTTTGAAAATGCAAAAGCTGAAATTAAATGATACTGAGAATGCACCAAACAAATTTTAAAATGCTGTATTTCAGAACTTCCTTCTTGGGAAGAATCCAAATTTTTTGTTGGAATTTTTATTTTCCCACAGAAACTTAGTGTTGTTAGAACTGTATCTCTTGGCAAAAATGTTTGCTACAGACATGTTTCTGTTGGTTTTAATCTAAGCAGTAGGGAAGCATATAGGTAAGCAGGAGCTTCACTCATAATTGTAAGTGAAGGTTCTCTCAAGACAGAGGAGCTAAAAGTATGAATTTCCATGATGGCCCAACTTGACTTGCCGTCAGCTTGGGCTGTGACTCTTGAGACTGGAATCTCTGAGTGTCTGGTTCTGTGCTTGATGTATGTCAAGAGTAACAAAAAGATTTCAAGCAACTGGGTGGAAAAATAGAAATTAGTTTCTATATAAAATTACTAAAGCTGTAAGTTAAAGGCTTTTAGAAGACCTTTAACTTGTCTTTCCATCAATCATTTCTGTTCTGATAATTTATATTCTTTGCACTGGGAAGGATGATTAAAATGGAATGGATCATGTTTTGTGTGCCAGTGTCTGTCATATGCAAAAGGGTGTTAAAGGAGGCTGAGTCCTTTTGCACCATATCTTACTGTATAACTCCTCTGGCTCAGAGCTTCTGTCATTCTAAAGGCTTTCAAAGACCCCAAAGTAGTTTGTCTTCCAAGTTTGTAAAAGATCATACAATAAGAAAGAATTTTTTGGTGCCTATTTAAGTCAACTCTGAGAAAAATGAAATTAAAAGATCATATAATAAACGAGAAAGTCTTTGGTTCCCATTTAAGCCAACAAGAGTCTTTCCACTGATTTCAAACTGCAGCCAGCTTCAGTTGAACAGCATAAATTATTACAGTAGTGCAGCACTCATACAACTATCTTGCAACTCAGACTTACACAAAAATCTGATAGATGAGAGTAAATAGAGACAGCAGGTTAGGATAATCAGAATAAGATGGTAACCCAAAATCTTCAGTAATCAACAGTGATTACAAGCACACAGTCCTGTACTTAAATCCAAGCAATTCACTTGCAAAATTCAAAGAGCCAAAAGAAAGGCTGCAGGGCAAATTTCAGCATTCCCTACCTTTTGGCCCGTCCAAATTCACATGGTGAGTAGCAGTTCTCCTTCATTTCTTCCTCTAGGTAGTGAGAGACTTCAGAACTGGCAGCTTCTTGATGAAACTTCCAAAGATGCTTATAGAAATGTTCCCTGGAAGTCGTAAGTTTCTGTATGGGCTTCTCTGGAAGTTCAGCTTCCTGCTCTTCATAAGCTGAACTATCCTCCTCAGGAGGCTCACTGAAATCGGCTGCCACCGGAGAATCCAGACAGTCTTCAAGGTCTGGAGAGGTGCTACCTCCATCACTGGTAGATTGATCCATACTATTTCCTAACTCTGTACTGCCTGGCATTTCTGCTGCAAACTCCTTAACTGGAGATGGTGCTGGAGTCTATCAAAATAATGGAAAGGTTAGTGTAACTACATTTCATCTCCCATCTTCTTTAAGAACAAAATAACTTGAAGAGCAACATCAGTAAGCATCTGAATGTGAAAGTATCAAATAGTAGCTGGAAGGGGAGGAAAAAATAAGAGGGAAGGTACTCTTACTACCTTCTTAGTAAGTGTAGTACTTACTAAGTAAGTACTAAGTAAGTAAGTGAACTACTTACTTAGTAAGTGTTCAGTCCTTATGCTTTTCTTCCACATTTTTCAGGAGTTCCTGTCAGGACACTACTACACTTTCCCAAATATTTTTTTTTTTTTTGCTACAGGTGGCCCTTTTTTATTTCTTTTCATATCATGTCTCAATTTTGTGTCTATATTCTCTTCATTGTGTAGAAGTAGCTTCCAGATTTGACTGGTGTGGGACTGACCATAGAAACAGTCAAGAGCACATAGCAGGAGAGCAACAGGAGACAGTTTGCTATCTGGAGATGGTCCTGGCAGTAATTTCTGTCTGCCTATGGACTGCTCTTATAAATCCTGGTGGGACAGAGGCCATGAGAGGGCCATTCTGCTAGAGTAGTACAAATGCATGTTCATTATAAGAATACTTGTGTATGTGTTCATGAGTTGTGTTGAAGAAGAAGAAGAAATCATAATGGTAGCACAGCTAATGGCACTGGTTTAGTCTCTGCAGCCTCTAATGTTTGGGTTTTTTCTCCCCTTTCCTCTCCACACTTACCCCTCTCCCCCTGCAGATTCTGCTAACCATCAATAAGAAGCTGAATAACCAGTTGAAACCATAATATATTTAAGTTTACTAAGAGGTAGCCTGGATGGGAAAGTTCTTTATTTTCCTCTTACTTTTGTGAGTAATATAGCTACCTCAAGACCACAAGTTGTAATAGCTGCAGTTGAGAATATTGCAGGTTTTGGCTGAGGATTTAGTAGAGCATTTTTAGAAGCATCACTAGAATATCTGCTGGGGTATGTGCTGTTTCACTCCAGTGACAGTACTGCAATCAAAAAGTTGTTGGACTGGGACAAACAAGTTTCACATCTGCCAGATTTCTATTATTTTGGTTACTAAGGAAGAAACAGTTGAACTTTAGAGGTTGAATTGAAGCTGGGAAGGGAAAGAAATGGAATAAAGGGCCTTGGGGAAAATGGAAGGTTGCCTTATTCAAAACTGGATAGAAAAGGTATTGTTTTTCCAAGTTTACGGAAACAAGCTTACTGATAGAAGCTTTGCCTTACCACGGCACTCTGCTCTATTTCTGGAAGAACACCTTTTGGTGGTCTGCAAAGTAGTAGTACGACTTCTGAAGGAGCTCCTCTCAACAAGTGCAAGACATCCTAAGCAGGAAGAAGGAATATTATCTTTCTTATGGAACACAGTCTTTAGTACATGTCAATTTACCAACTGGGGTGGAGACAATTTTTATAGCGAATGCCCAATTCCTAGTATTTGTGTCTCTCAGCTGAGTCTGGGGGACAAAATTCACCGCTGTATGATTGTCATGTAAGTGGACCATGGTTTTTATGTGAGTGTGGGTCTAAAGTCAAGTCAATTCTATTTCCATACTTTTGTCCCACCAATAAACACATAGGTTTAAATTCTTTTCTTGAAGAAAACAGGATTTTCAGGCAAATTCATTCAAATTGCATGTGGCAGTGACACATCTTCTGTCAGTTGTATCAGCACACCTCCGCAGACTGCCATATTGACATAATCAAAGGGAGACTTTCTCAAAGACCCTCCTTGACAAAATATCTCTTCAGTGGCATTCAGCTTTCAGCTAAAGTAAGAGATGAAATACTTAATATGGGAGGGGGGTAGGGGGGAATAATGCTTTAGGCAAAAACACCCTGTCTGTCCCTCTGCACAAACTGAGCAAAAAGGCTGTACACCACAAAGCAAGACAGTGCTGGGAAGGGACAGACTCCAGATAAGAAAAAACCCCAAAAAGTGGAGTACAATTGCAGCAGCTCTCCAGGAGTCTGGAGCTTACAGCACCTTATCTTTTGCCCTAGCTATTTAATGATACAGGTGACGTGCCATTCAGAAGTTCATGGTTTCAACATTTCTGTTTGTTACCAACCTTACCTATTGTATATGCATATTCACATACAAAAGGGGCATTTTTCGTAAGGCAAACAGTTTACAATAAAAAAAATAAATCCACATGTAGTTCTTTCTTACCATTTAATTTCTTCATAGAAAGAATTTCTTATTCTAGGTAAAAAAGTTGAACTGGACTTAGCTCATGTGGTAGAGATCTGAATCTGGGGCATGGCATTACAAAGCAAAAATGACCACAGGGAAAAAATGTTCTAGCTATGCAGAACAGCAATAAATATTCCAACTAATTAACAACTGGTGTGCATCTGACAATAGACTTTGTGCATCAATAGTAGAAAGTTATAAACTAAATAACAAAGAAATTCTGTTAGGAAGGGTGTTCTCCTTAAGAATGCTACAGAAGAATCCTACAGAGAAATCAGATTTTATGCTACTTCTGACTCCCTCTGGTAATAATTAAGTTCAAATGCAGTTTCACCCCATTGTCTTTATTACCATGTTACCCATCTATAGTTCCAGTGATAGTATTGCCTGGTACCTGATACAAGAGTCCTTGAATAGGTTTCCCATTCACAGCTAAAATGATGTCTCCAACTTCAATTTCACCATTCTCTTCAGCTGGCTGCCCTGGAAACAGTCTTTTGATCCTGATGATAGATCCTCCTAGGTGTTCACAACCATCTCCTTCCATTTGCAGAACACTAAAGCCCAGGCCTCCCAAATTCTTTGTCAATTTGACTTCAAATGTATTATCTGTTCAAAGCGGGGATTAGAAAAAGAGTGGGAGATGTGGCATATACAATCATAGAATCCCACATATGGAGCTGATGTAAATTATACCCTCAGCAGTCCTTTTCCTTGTGTCCTGCAGAAGTATATCTACTGGTACTAATGGCAAAAGAAGGGTTTGGTGCTGCTTTAACTTATGTGAGCCCTTGAAATAGCACAGGTAAAATGTGGGTAACTGGATTCTATTTCACCATGTCTTCACAGACTTTATGCCATCTGGTACGAGTCATAAAGGAAGAAGCCTTTTGTGCCAACAGAAAGGTTCAAATGCTATTCTTTTCTGACATTCTTCTGTAACTGTTGGGTATATCTTATTGCTGTGTTGATACCTGATGTTACTTTGGGTCCTGCACTAACCAGCAAAACGTAGAATAAAATTTACTGCTTTTGCCAGACAAGAACAAGAGACCAGACTTTTTCCAAATACAATACTTGTAGCTGAACCCCATTCTGCTAGGGACAATGTAGAGAAGTATGCCCATGAGAAAGCATGGTGTTTATGAGACAGCCTTACAGTAAAAGAATCAGCATTTATTTGTTGGCTAAATTCAGTGAGAGTGATCTCTGAATCTTCTGCCTTTAAGAAATGAAGTGATGGCAGTCTCCAGTCTTGTTCCTGGAGCAGCAGTTCACCCTGGCTTCATCACTGACACAGCATCAGCACTTGTGCTGGCGGTGCTCTCTTTGGGTATCAGCCTGGCAACATCAACACAGCTGCTTCATGCCCAGCAATGCTATAGAGTACAGACAGGGATGTCCCAGTACACTATTTATGCCTAAGATAAATTCAGTTATATCTAGCAACTATAACTCTAAGTACATCAGAAATATTTTGTTTGGAATTGATTTTTTTATAATGCC
Source organism: Psittacus erithacus (assembly GCA_009867235.2). NCBI lineage: Eukaryota > Metazoa > Chordata > Aves > Psittaciformes > Psittacidae > Psittacus > Psittacus erithacus. Next base: position 41,027 of record WYDI02007153.1, read on the forward strand.
ATTCATGTTGCATGTTATATTTTTATTCAACATGTGGTTTTCCTTCCAACCCACAGAAATTTCATAGGATTATTTCCATTCATTCCTTTCTTGCACACTGTAAGAAGTCACCCTGGGACCTTTTTTTTCTTTATCACTCACCATCTGTCAAAAAGCAGTAGTCCTTGGTACCATCTGTGAAGGATGTTGCTACAGAAACAACTGCACGTTGGTCCTCCTTTCTATCATTAGCAGTCAAGCATGGCTCTGCCGACTGGTAGTTTCCCCTTTCTAGAACCAACTTGGCAATCTAAAATAATGATGAACAGGTTCTAGTTACACAGTACACAGTGAACCCTAAGTCTTTTCTTTTTACTTTTGTTTTTATAACAGGGTTGAATGGAGGAGTGTGTGGGGGAAGTTTCTACTGGTCCAGCTTTGCTACTGTGCTTCATATTAAATGCATTTTAGTCTACTGGGTATCTGATTGAGCTTTGCTGTTGTACAAACCTGGCCAGACTTCTTCAGGTGTTCCACAGCCTGTTTGTGGGTGATGCCACAGAGGCTGGTGCCGTCTACTTCCAGTAGACGATCACCTGAGGCAAAAGAAAACAAAGAAGCAAACAAAAAAGGGTTCAGGTTGCTTTGATGTTTAAGTTCAGTGGGTGTAAACCTTGAGGCTACCCATGATGCAATAGATCTTCATGCTTACATGTGTCAAATTATGCTACTTTGTATGAAAGCAATACTGCTTGTTGTACAGCATTCTATACCTAGCACTTAAAACATACCAGCATATTCTGTAAGTAAAATGCAGTGATAGTATCTGGTTATCATAGCAGCTTCTGAAAGTAGATGTCAAAGTCACTAGCCTGATGTGCAGCTATACAGAGTAACTGTACAATGTTGGTATGAGGCTCCTGTTTTTTCCATGGGATATCTATAGGTAGTACTGTGACTGGCTGACAAATAATGGACTACATATTATGTTTCACAGTAGTATGATCTCCGGTCCCAAATGGGTTTCATTGTCCCTATGGCAAGCATTCCTTACTAACATTGACTTCTGCAGCCCAGAGTTTTCTTGACAGACATGTTACCTATTTTTATTTGTCCATCCTTATCAGCTGGTCCCGTGGGAATAATTGACTTCACATATATCCCACCGTGACGTACGCTAGTGTTAATTCCACCCTGCAAAACATACACCTACAGATTAAAGTCTTTAGATGATAAAATCAAAGCAATTTACACATGCATTGCAAAAGAGCTACTTCAGGAATTACATTTTATATAAATATAGGAAAAAAAGGAAAAGAGTATGTTACTCCAAAGTCCCATCTAGTTGTAATATACTTCCCTAGGCAGTAATTTTGTTTTTTCTCAGGAAAACGCAATGCATTTCCACTTGGCTATATAAAAACATTTACTAAATGTTAATTTTTTCCCTGTGCTGACATAAATGTGTTGCATCTTTCAGTCAGTCAGTAGCCCAGATTCCACACTATGCAATATCCATTCAGTTATTATTAATGTTTCGGACAATATATAAAGCATGGACCTGAAGTTGTGCAGCCATGTGAGAGCTTACAGCTCAGAGGAGTACCAGATTAATCCAAGAATCATGTTCTGCCCATCTGCATGCCCTGGCAAAATTTAGATGAAAAAGCAGCCCTCAGTTTCTCCAGCAGGCAATGAAATGGCTGTTGCTTCCAACTCCATTTCAACAAAGACTGCAAAGATGTCTCGGCCTGGAGGGGTAAACTCAACTTCAATAGCCAGGACAAGGAATCATTATTCAAATGTGGCGGATGGTTTTCACTGCTGCCTTCTCTGGTCCTCTGAATTTTCAGTCAACTGTATTTCCTTATATTAGGAAACAAAATTGGCCATGGCCCTTTCTCTGGCCTCCAGAGTAAGAAGCATGATGCCATACTTGAGCCCACAAGCTAAACTTTCAGCATGGGATGGCTTCTGTTATTCTACTTGTTGAGGCACAGGCCAAAGCCCTATTGAGGGCTGTCAACAATTAAACAGTGCTTGTGGGCCACTGCTTGATCCCGTGCCATGGTCCTGTACAACCTGCTTGTACAGACACAGCCTGTAAGTTCCAGGAGCTCTAAGAGAGCAGCAAAACCAGTCATGACTTGGAGAATTCTTGAATTGCTGCATTTTCTAGAAGCCCTGGCAATATCCCTTGCTGACCAAACTCAACATTCGGTGGTAGATCTTGTTCTCAGATTGGGTAAGGTTGAAAAGGGCTTTTGCTGCCATGTGCTTTAGGCCAGCACACTTTCACAGCTTCTGCAGGCAACAACTGGGGAATGAGCAGAGCATATACCTTATACTTTCTCAGTCAGTCAATTGGACACTTAGGTTTGAAATGTGCCATGAGAACATCTTTTGACATCAGCCTATCTCCTATTTCTGTTCCACATAAATACACTTCCCTGTGTGTTTCTTGGTCATTAACAGTTTGACAGACACACTGAAAGATTAACAGTAACACTTGCAGTCACACTGATTCCAAAAGTTCCATCTTCTTTAACAAGCTCCACAGTATAGATTTCCTTTGAGTTAGTTTCAGATAGAGATGGTAAGTGCGAAGAATCAGCTTCCTGTCTCAAAAATATAAACAGTAATGAGAGTGCAGCGTCTCAATAAAAAAGGAGGGAAAGGAAGAACAAAAAGGAGAGAGAGTTTCCAGGAGGGCTTGATCCTGCTGACACTGTAAGCCTGGAGCAGTAACATTTATATCCCTGACACTATTTCAAGCTTACAGTAATGTTTCTCAAAATATAATCTAAATGTTCATATGCTGAGTAATAGGTTGTCTAATAGTGGAAAAGTAGACACAAATTGTTGCTGTTCTCTGTCAGGTTGCAAACTTCAGAGAATGCAGTGAAACAATCAAAATTTTGTACCCTCACTGGAAAAGAGAGGAGAATTTTTAATAACATTTCTTGGAACAGTTTCCCTATTTTCTTTCGCATATTCTAGACATGTCTATGACCTTGACATTTCCAATGTAATTTAGCAAGCAACATCTTCCAAGGTTTTCTTTCTTCTTTACTAATTTTTTTTTTAAATTTCTTGGTTACTTTCTATTCCTAATATAGCTGGCATGTTGATAAGACACACACTGGGCATAATATTACTGAACTGCATCAAAATCTCAAGTACCTCCACATCCAGGCTATCAGCTGAAGGAACTGGAATCCTAGAGCCCAAATTTGGTGCTAAACTCCAGGAAAGGGCCTTCTCAAGTTCATCTACATTTATGTCCTGTTCTTTGGGGAGGGCTGTATGACAATCTGGAATCTTTTTTCTCCTGTTGTCTGCACAAGAGATCTCAGATCCACTAGTGCTGTTTCCTCTTGATAGATTCTTTTCTTCATTTAGTCCTTCTTCATATATGTCTGTAAAGCCATAGCAAAATAAAGCATTGCTGAATGCAAACAGTAAGTAAACTTGAAGGCAAATATTATTATACCTCAGCACAGGAGGGCAAAATTACTTCCTATACCAGGTGGTTGTGAAATCAGATCTATAAAATGAGTCAGTCATTGTAAAATGGAGCGCTGCGATTATGTGTGAAGAAATGTGTTTGCTTTATCATTGCAGAGGACTAGATTACTAGAAGCTGACTGTTTTCAGTGCTGGACTGTGGTTATGATGACAGGCAATGAGCAGCAAGAAAGTACTACTACATCCCAGTGCCTAATAAATACCAGCGTCCTGAGTTAACTTAGCATTCCACAGGCAGGAAAGGCATTTGCCTTCATACCTTTGGGTTGAGAGATGATGAGCTCCACTTCATCAGGAGAATTCTGTATGATTTTAACTGCAGTATTAAATGAAACGCCTTCAAGACTAGTATTATTCACAGAGATGAGTCGTCCTCCTTAAAAAACAAAACAAAACAAAAAACAAAACACAAGGATAAAACCAAGACAAAGGAAATCTAAATAGAGAAATAAATCCAGAATAGCTAACTTTAAACCATGAAAGTATTTTAATTCTAATTAAAAACTACGGACATTGACCTGGCTTGATATTTCCAGCTCTGTCTGCAGGTCCCCCAGGGATAATTGAAGCGATAAAGATACCGAGGTCTAATTTTCCTACATTTTCTCCTCCAATAATTACAAAACCTGCAAAAATGAGATAGCATGAGAATGCAGAGACATTGGCAGTATTAGAAAAGATGAACCTTAGGAGCATAAAAAGCTCTAATGGCTTAAGTTTTATACATGGTCTGGAGAATGGGGAGCTCTGATTTACATAGCATTTGTAAATCAGGTAAAAAAAGGTCTTGATTTGGAAGAGATTTAAATTTGTATTATATTATAATTAAAGTGTGCTGGTAACTTTGGTGGCTATGTAAGTATAACTTCTCAATAAGAATACCTTCCTGACATGGGACTTTCAAAGATTCCAGCTACTTTCTTATAAGAGTCATAAACTCTTGTATGTGGACCTTAGTATTTAACACCTGCAGGAGTAAAATGATATAAAAGCTCATTTAATAAATTCAAACATTTTTCTGCATCATGTAGTGTAGGGCCTCTCAGGTGGCCCATGTAAATTTCTAATGGATACGTAAGGTGTATCTAAGAAAATTAAATCTATTGTCAAGGAGCTCAATTTCACTATCCTAGTTCAGAATATTCTGCTTATTGCAGAATATATTCCTCTTTCTGGTAGCGTAGTTGGGGTTGGGATGAGGATATTCCACACAGACATGCACCATTTAGAAACTTGACATTTAATTGTATTAATGGTCAGCTGTGAAACATGATGGTCCTCTGAACTCATCCACAAGAACAGGATAGAGTGCAATAGTGTATTATGAAACAAAAAATGTTATCCGAATAAGAATCCAAAAGTCAGGAAACATTTATGTTAAGCTTGTGTACACATTTTGCACTTCCACAGGCAATGCCTGAAAGGTTTGCAGGACATGATCTCCCCCTGTGTAATGTCTATGATAAATAAAATCACTGAGCTTGTATTTCAGATACAAAAATAGACCCTTGTTCCTTTCATTGTACTCTTAGCACTTGGTCTCCTTGACCTCTGTGGCCTTAGTTAATCCTCTGAAAAGACTGTGATCTTGATTTATGTGCTTAGTGCTTTTCAGTCTCAGAAATTCTAAGTCCTTCACAAAGACTGGTAGTTTTATTCTATAAGAATAAATGAGGTGAAGTTTACAATCTTGGCCAGGTTGAGTCAGCAACTATCAGCGTTAGCACCAGGATCTGAAAGTCTCGGTAACAAATGTAACATTGGTGTTCCTTACTTACCAAATCCATTCTTAGGGTCACGTTTTAGGTTGACACAAATTATTTCTCTTTCTAGACCACTTAGTAAAGCTTCCTTTTGTATAGCTGGTGATCCAGGTACTGCAGAAACAAAATAGCTAGAATAAATGCAGATTAATGCAGGGAGACAATAGATTCATACAGTATGAAAAACTGGGGCTTCAAAATTAAAAATATATTTTGTCCTTTTCAACATTACCATCACTTCTGAAACAATAGAATTCGAAGGAAGCTCAAACAAGTGTCTGAAAATTTGTACTCTTTAGAAAAGCATATGTACACTAGCTGTGTAAGCTCTTCCTATAATGTTCCTTTCTGGGAGACTATGCATTTATCTGCAATAGTTTTAAGACTGGGACATCTAAAGAGCCAGGCATGTAGTACCCATTGAACATGAAGGTGATTTGGAGACAAAATCTCCTGTGGATTCCTTTGGGAACTCTAGCCTTCATCCCTGAGGGCCCTTTTGTCTCTGTAGGTGCAATCCAGTCAGCACTGATTAGGATGGCGACTTTTGTAGTGTTAACACTACTTAATATTGTGCAATTGGCACAGCATGTCTGAAGTACAGTTCTGATTTTAAAATGGGCCGAACAAATAATTGTAGCTTTGTATTTCATACATCCCCTCACTGTGTGCATGCAATGTTAGACAATTAGGCATCCAGATCTTATTCGAGTTAGTGTCATACAAATGCAAGAACAAAGGAAGGACCTGGAGCCTATGTCATCTCATACATTATTAATTGGGTTGTAGATCTTAATTGCAAATCAAATTATCACCTCTGAGCATCGGGGTATTGCCTCATGTGAAAGTCCTGGGTATACTGAACCAGGTCTCTGAAGAGCATTAGGCACCATTGATAGAATAATTATATCATTAAGTCCCCTACCACTAATCCTGATGGAAAGCAGGTGTGAAGGGGAAGAAAAGAGCCTGTCTTGCTAAAGTCTGGGTTAATTGCCAGGAGTAGAAGTGCAAAAGGATATACTTTAATCTGTGACTAGAATATATTTCAGTCTCCTGCTGTTAGAAAAATAACATGGAAGGTTATTGTCTCTATGATTATTATACTTACCACTGATTGTGTTCTGAGTTGAATGGATAGACAGGTAGTCGTAACTCCTTTGCTCTCCATTCAAATTGATGTGCATTTCTGACTGGGATAGTGCTGATGTGGATCTGCATGGCAGGAGGTAAAGACCTTATTACTGGAACAAATCAGCGATGGTATTTAGCACTGCTCATTGTCATTAGTCTGTCAGAGCCAAGTTGGGAACACGTGTCTTTACAGCCTTTCAATAATTATTCTGATTTCTGGGCCACATTTAGTTGTAGGGTACAGGTAGTCTATCCTTGCCAGCATTAGCTTCCAATAACAGCTGCCATTAGACCACTCACATCACAACTGATTTCGCCCTGAGTTTTTCTTTGAGCTGGGTGCAGGCATCAGGAAAACAGAGCATAGTGTCAGCATGATTCATTTAGCCTTGCTGTCCATATAAACAAAACCACATCTGAAACTTTTCCTGGTAGTTCATGTTCTTCTCTGCTCTATTTTAACTCAGTATTCTAAAAGGAACTAGAATTCATCAAAGGCCTTGAAACTGTGTGCAGCTATAGTAACCGCCTACACTGGTGAATGTACCAATGCAGATGGAAAGGGAGAAGTTCTTACGCTGTTCTCTGTGATTTGCACCTTTAGACAAGGAGGAATCAATTAGGCAAGACCTGCTCAAAACCAGCTTCCAATGCGCATTCAGTTCTCATACTGCCATTTCCAGAGAAGATACAGAGATTTTTATTTGATTCTCCCTTATTTTTATCCTTCTCCATAACCCAGTAAGTGGTTCATTCCTGAGTCTAGTACAAATTTAAATATCACTCTTTTCGAAGTTCTCTGTTAAAGGATTAGCTTCCAGCCTGTGTTTGTGATACTGCTGGCATCATGGAACCCCATGTCTTCTGGTGTGACCACAATAAAGGCTGAAAAAAACCCTGACTCACAGCTTACCATAGAGATTTGCAATAATAGTCTATGACTGAGTATTCTTGTACATGTTTAGAGGATAAAGCAAACCTACCTGCCAAGATTGCTTTTGTGTCTGGTCCTGTTGCTGGTTTCCACGCTCAGGTTATCACAAGATTTGCTCATCATCCCAGCAGCAAGGTTTTCCAGGTTTGCTCCATAGAGCACATTCTCTGAACGAGACAGTCTCTGAATCAGGGCAAGATGTTCGTGCTGAGCTGCATATGCAGAATTTGATTTGTCTATTTCCACAAATTTACTTTCGTCTAAATAAGAAGGGAGAGAAAGGGCGGAAGGAGAGATAAATCCACTGATAATTTCCCATCTTTTTAAGCTCAAAGGCACTTTCTGTCTAACACGCCAGCAAAAAAGCTTAGCATCACAGATATATTTGTTCTGGTATCCTTGGGGATACCTAGGCCTTAGAGAGAGTGGAAAGGGTTTCCAAATAATTTCTTTCATAGAAAGTATATGCTGTATTTAGATTTCATTTCTATGATTTATACTCCAGATTCACTTTCCACAAAGAGATGAAATTTACAACCCTGTATAATTTAAACCTGAATATCTCTGTAAGCCATACTTTGGAAACGTTCAGTGTATGAGAAATACCTATCTGTCAGAGAGTGAATTAGTCAGGTTGGTAGTTTCCTGTCCTTCATGGGCCCACCACTCTGACACAGGTGTATCTGAAAAGACAGGAGCTACACTAACACATGCTTTCTTAAGTTCAGAGAGGGGCCATGGAGCTGGTTGTTTGCTCTGAGTGATTTGCACAACTGAAGTTGAGTAAGGGGCCATACTGATGGCAATGCTTTCTATCCAATTTTCCACATCTGCGTGAAATCTACTACTTGCTTAACAACATCTGGGCTCTGCTATATACTAATCTATCCTCTCAAAAGATTTAATTTCCCTGAAACAAGATAGCTCTGGGGGAGGGATCATTATTTTATTTAGGTTCTCAGCTGGTGGGCTGGATAGGGGATTTGAAGGAGCGAGGGACGGCAGGTAGTAGGAGGGATGCTGGAAAGTAAAACAAGTTTGGTATAGGCTAGCACAAATACAGGCTTTAATTGCACTTATACATGACAGCTGACCTGCCATGTGTTTTCCTAACAAGTGTTAGCCTGAATGCAACTTTCTAGAATGTTACTTTGAGGCATTAAACCGAGACTCCCTCTTTCCTCAGTGACTTTGTTCAGGGGGCATTTGTTAAGGCATCAGAGGGCTTAACTGTCCACAATATTAGCGCAGTCTGACAGTTGCCGTGGTAATTTTAAAGTAGGGGGTTGCTAGCAATTTTTGGAGAGATGGTGACTTGTACATTTGAAGAGTGCAGCAGAAGCAAGTTTCCTTCATGAAGAAAGAGCCTTATAATGTCTTACAGTCCCACAGTGGTGACTAAGGCAGCATTTTGAACTACTGTCTGTCATTGCCTTCACAAAGCCTTTATTTCTGGGACAGCAAGTACATATCAAACTTCAAAACTTGCAGTCACGTGGCTTGTGTAAGTCTAGCTTTTTTCCGTGGTTGGGGGGGGCTTATAATCAAGGCTTGGGTTATAATTTTCTCAGCTGTCATATACGGAATGTAGTAATTTTTATTAAGATATGTTATCACAAGCAAATGTAACAGAGGAAACTTTAAGATTCACTGTTAGCATTCATTTGTATGCTACAAATCACAGTCCCACTAAGTTATGTTTGAAGCTACAGGAGCCCAAGCAACAAAAGATGCTTTGAACCTAAATGTCATCCTAGTGCCTTTGCCATGGTAACAAATATGTACAGGTGGAATCTCACTTTCATGAAATAATTTTAGTGGGAAAGAAGCCATATATCAATCATCTTGTTATATTCCATGATATAATCTTTTGCCTACACTTTTACAGTTTTACTAGAGAAAGGAGTATCCTAGCATATAAGGCATGACACTTGACTCTCCTGCTATGACTCACTGGGTCAAATACTCAGTGGTTGTAAATGATAATGATTCTGTTCAAAACAGTGGATGAGCTAGTGAGATCTCATGTTGCTGCGCTGAAGCCAAGAGTGATGACAGTTGTCAACTTAGGCTATTTTTTGTTATATGCCTCAGTTTCCCTATAATGATCCTCAAAATGAGAAGTGCTATGTAACTGCCCTGGTTGAGCATAACTTTATCTTAGCAACTAGAAAACCTGAAGTCTAAGGAGGCAGTAGTAGTATCTTCCACAGACATGGCAAAATCTAAGATAAAAGCAGCTAGCAGCTACATAGTTGAGTGAGTATAACTGACGTGCCTTAGGCTTAGTTGTTTTGACCTGCGACTGAACCATACAGCTGAGCCTCTGTCTTATGCAAAGATGGCTAGTTAACTAAGTTCAGCTCCAGCACATCTGGGCGCCACTGTATTTATTAGTTTTGAGCAGCATTTCTCAGGATACAGGTGGAATAAGCTTGATACGTTTCTTCAGAATTCTCAGCAGATTTCCTGAAGGGAAGTATAATCATGTTTGTGGGATTTTTTTTTTTTAATCTGGGTTTAGCTACACAGTTTTTTATCAGCAGAGAACCCCTCTCCACCCCCTGCACATGCCCACTCTCATCCAGAGACTAAATTAGATTTATACACCTCTAACTTCTAGTGAGTAGGAGACATTATTTTCTAGTCTGCAAATGTGAAACTGAAGCAGAGTGAAACTGATGTGGCATGTTCTCATTCTCAGCTTCATTGAATGCACTTTTCCTAATAGCTAACTTTGTCCTATATCCTAAATAATGAAAAGTGCATTTATACCTCACCTGATGATGTTTGCCGAAGTTGCCTAGAATTCATCTGTGCATTGAATTTGTGCTGGGCAGAGCAGAGGTCCAGTAGATATTTACATGTCTTTGCTGTATCAGTAATGAAGGTGTGTTTCTTGCCACTGAAGCTGCTTTCAATCATGAACTTTTTTCTCTAAAAGGATAAAAAGCACAGCTTGCTTCATACATCAGTCATTACAGTGAGGCACTGAAAGTTCATTTTACATAATCTTGTTGGTTTGTCCAGTTGTATTTGTGCCTGGTTTCAGGCCTTTGAGTACAGTAAATACCTATCATAAATTCAGCAGTTGTTACTGAGGTGGCTGGCTTCTACCCTATGTCAAAAGTCAGGAGCCTTTGGACATTGACTACATTGAGGGCAGGTGGATAGAACTGGCAAAATTTGGCCTTACAGATATTAAAATGATTAAACCAATTTAATGTAAACAAAAATATCTTCAAGGGGCAGAAAGGCAGGCTGGGAAATGTGATGCAGGTTGACACCTACGCTGTATGATGGTAGATTGATATACCTCTGATGGCAAAATACAATTTAGAAGGGGTCACAATCTTGTCACCAGTACCAGTTTGTTAACAGGCATCAGTATACTAAGAGATGAGGATGGAAATAATGAGATCTGGAAAGATGGGAGACGTGATCCCATGACCTGATGTCGGTAGGAAAACAAAAGGAGGGGGGTGGGGGAGGGAATGGGGGAGCGGAGAGAGAGGGGAAGACAGGAATGAATAGGGAATATGCCATAGAGAGAGTTGACATAGTCTCTGTAATAGTTAACACCAGATTATTCAGTTTCATAGTAATTTGACTTCAGCCTTGGCAAAAAACTCTCTAGATCTAAACCTAAGAGCTGGATATCTTCGTAACTACATCCACATCCACCCTCGATTTTAGACTGCTTTCAAAAAGGACTTTCTTGTACAGAATGAGTCTTAATTCTGGCTCTGAATGCAATATTTATCAAAGCGACAGGCAGAAGGGGAGTAATGTGGTAGGGTGGAGAAGAGATTCACTTGGTTCTAACTCACATGAGCTGAAATTCTTTCTGTTTCACGCCACTGGAATCTCAAACTGGCAATTCTTGTTTGATTTTTGACCTCATAAACAATGATGCCTTTGGCACAGATCCCCAGGATGATGTCCCCTGCTGCTCCTTTCTTCTCTTGGGACACACGGTAGAATAAGACTCCATATTCAGGAAGTTGCTGAGTCACCTTGTAGAGAAAAAGTGCATTTACCATGCATTACTGAAAAAGCGGCATGGGAAGAAAAGGTAAGTAGCTGGGAAAGGAAATGGTTTTGAGTCTCTTTACTCAATATTCTTTTACTCTGTCAAGAAGCCTTTGAAAACCCTTACCAAATTTTCATATCTGCTGCCTCACAGAATCATCCCTTTACTTTGGCATGTCATAGGACCATTACATGCATTCATTTTCCATGTGTAAAACTGAAGCAACACTTTCCCATTGTCGTGGTTTAAGCTGAACCCAGGACACCCATATACCTCATTTGAAGAGGTAGGAGGATTATATACCTTCCTCCACAATAATCTAAACATTACTTGCCACTGAGCTATTCAGCATTACTGCTACTTGGCACTTGTGTGCATTTTTTAATAGAAATCCATGCAGGTTTAGTGCTGCTTGACTACTGTTAAACCTCGTTTCTTTCCATTTTCTTTTCTGTGTCTTTGTTTCCCTGAGCAAACCCAAAAACCATAAAGTACAGCAAATATGATGGTCTTAGTAAAACTGCTGATATTTTGGTGCAAGGGCTACTCTGACATTTTTATGGGCTTGTGTGGCTTCCTTTCAACAATAGTGACGTCCAACTGGACAGTGACACTACAGCTCCTTGCCTGCAACTGTCTCACACATATGTCCATATAGGTACATACGTCTATTCCTTCACAGCCATCATCTTTTAAAATCAGACATTATAGATTTCTGTTGCCAAGGTCTTAAATTATAGGGTTTGCTAATTTGTCCCTTAAATTATCTCACCCAGATATAGTGATAAGTCCTAAGGGAATTTCACTGTCCCAGAATTCCTTTCAGTGCCAGACTTTTTAGTAGGAGACCTTAGGTGTCACTTCTTTCTTGCACAATGCCCATGGCTAGGTAAAACATCAAGTAGGAATATACCTCAAGGGACTGAAGGGCCAGCCTGTACCACTGCCATCTATCTGCAGAGGATACTCTGAGGAACTCACCCGCAGGTTCTGGGTTGTTGCCTTTGTACCTCCTGCACTTGCCAACAAAATGTTAAAATATGACTCAGACCCTTTGCAGAACTATGGAATATAAGAAGGGTTTTCTGTCCTCTTTTGTGATCTGCAGATCAGTAAAAGTGTATCCTAAAGGTTGTTTGTTGTTTTTTTTTTTGGGGGGGGAAGCTAATGTAGAATCTCCAAATTACTTTTCAGTAATAAATAGGGATTTTCAGCAACCAAAAATAAAAGAAGATAAGTTTTTCAGAAAGCATCCAGAGCACAAATGTTTAGGTCCTGAAAACTAGGGCATCTATAATTATTAGCTGAATCTGGGTTTTAATTTTTAATCCTTTTTATATTTGAAATGTGCATGTTCTTGCCATGGGAGCTATCTTTCTCACTTTGTATGATGTGTTCGCTTCTTCTACAGACTTATTCATTGAAACAGATACTAACAAAGCTGCTTTTCTTCACTGGATTTGCCACGCATGATAGGACTGTCATTAAGGCTAAGCTTCAATCTATTTCTTCAATTCCACTGACAACGTTGGATGAGGAACAAACATAATTAAACAGCAACTGAGCTAAAATTATGCTATAAATAAAAACGTGGCACTGCATCTAAATGGCTACCGATATTTATTCATTATCAAATCCCTGATATTTTTCATTTGATGGAAAGCAGGGAAGTTTAAGGGAGAATGAGAAATCAGGAAAGAAAAAAATACCTCATGTCATCATGACAGTCTAGAGCCCTAGAGAAAGAGTCATGTGAGAAAATACTTCAGAGAACTCCTTCCTCCCTTCCAGAGTTCACAGATATTTTTAAACAAATAATCACTACATGTTTAGAAAGTAGCTGAATAGCTGCTGTAGTTTCAGAAGTCAAGAAACTGCTTATTCCCATGCTTATAATCATCCCTAATACATTCAGTAGGTGTGTTTATAATCATCTGGAGCCCAGACATGTTGGTAACATGCTGAAAATTTGCATCAACCCTTGGGATGTTGAGGATCCACTGAAATGTGTATTAACCCTTTATAAACTATCAGTGAAAGGGAACCTACAATGAAAATGTCATGGAAGTTATTTAGAGTAACAGTATCTGCAGCAGAATGAAATTCACAGGTTTTCATTGACTGTTCAAATTTGTTCACCATATCTAAAATATACTGTATCAGACAAGAAAGAAATAATAGACAGTGTAAAGAGAGAGGGGCTTTCTATCTCAAAATAAGTAAGTGTTTGGGGTATGGCAAGTTACCTTTAAAAATTCTAGTTCAGCTTCATCCTCAAATAGGGAACGATTCATACGATGTAATTTAGCAAGCTCCCTCTGTACATACGCCAGGGTCATTTTCTCTATTTGGCTTGCTGGAATGTAGTCTTCAACACGAAAATAGCTTTTCCCATGCATCTTTAAGAGGAAAAAAAAATCGGAAAAACAAAACAAAACAACAGAGAGAGGAGCTTTTTGTTCTTTGTTGACTTTTCTTACTTGGTGCATTTCCATTTTCAGGGTGACCCATGTGCTGAAGTCACCCTGTTGCCATTTCCTAAGAGAAGATGGGGAACAGCAGGTAGTATCCTGACAGCCAAATGTTCCTCTTGTACTTGTGCTCAGCCAGGTGCTCAAAGTACGCACTGCTGTATGTATTGTGCATGCCTGCAGTTGTGCACGTGGAGCTGATGGCTACAGCTGCCTTCGTAGAAACTACAAGGGGAGACCCAGTGCAGGGGTGGATCCAACCAGATGGATCAGACCACTCAGAGTTCAATTAATAGAGCTACACTGATTTGTAAAACTGAAGATATTGCAAAGACCATGAATGGGTATTTTCTGTATACTTTAAAACTGGGATAACTAGTTCAGATACACCATCAGTAATCTGTCTTTGCAGCTTGTGGATCTGAGCCAACACACAAAATAGCTGCGAATTCTGGAGTGTTTACTTTTTTTCTTCCATGTTTTCTAATATCTTTAAACCCCTCTACACATCCAAGCTCTGCCTATGTTGAAACTTTTCTACAGATTTTTGGAGTTTCTGGCCTATGTTATTAATTATGAAGGACCAAGAGTCTTTCATCATTCTGCCATATTTCCTACCAAATTTGTCTGGCTTATTATTGCTCTTTTATCAGGAAAATTTTGTAACTTTCAAAATTAAATCTGAAATGTGATTATTAAAGGACCTAGCTGAAATTATGTGCTATTCACATTTTTTCTTTAAACTTTAAGTGAGAAACAAAAGTTGTTAAGAGAGAGACCTCTGAGAAATATTGTATTACTTATCCACACCTCAGGAGCATAATTGCCAAGCTCTGCTTGTAAAGCCAAAGCTCCAAGTTTCAGAGCAGTCTCATCATTGCAGTATAATCGCTCCTCCAAAATATCTTTACGAAGCTGAAGATAAAACTGATGCCTTGTCAAGCCATGCCTGGAACATAAAGAAGGTTTAGGAACACAGGGGAAGCCTTGAACAGTCACCTTAAATGCTTCTGTTTTTCCTGCCATCAGCAGAACCATACACTTACTGAATAATATTAAAGTGATTGACAAAGAATTTTATCCTCAGAAAGAGTGTGAAATTAATTATGGATGTTTTCTTCTTGGGTTGGTCATTCCAGCCATCTGGGGCCACTTTGTAGAGTTTGGTCTCCTCATCCAAAAAGAAGAATTCTTTACCTGAAATGAGATTTTGGATTCTATGATAAATCTGGAGACACTTCAGTTGCTGAAAGTTCTGCTGTCTTTGTTCAGTGCATCATTAGCAATAAAAAATAAAAGGGATCATGGATGATAGTTGAGATATATTTCTCTGCTTCATGGCTTAATTTACTGCTTCTTTGATGGAGAAATTAGGATAACACTTAGTGTGTAATTTAGGATTACAGTTGTTTGATGCTGGATTGGTGAGGTGTCTATGGAGTTACTCAAAAATCAATGGGGCTTATATTCTGCTCACCATTGTAATCCTCATGTCCTACACACAAGGTATGCTTCTTCCTAGTGCCTCAGGTATGCCTACTATCAGAAATGGGCTAAAGAGATGTGTGTCTTGTAGATGAAATAGCTGAGCCTGTATTCCAATTTGTATCTAGGAACAGTCAGCCTTCCTCAGTACAGTGCTTCCTGGAATTTCTAAGAGAGTTATGTGGCTCAATATTATTCCAGTGCAGGGCTGGGACACAGCCTTTGCTGCATGAGAATATTGGATAATAACAGTGTGGTCATGCTGATGTCGAGTCCCTAGGGTAGACAAACTTTATACCTCTGCAGTACTGTTTAAATCAACATACCTGACTTTTGCTTAAGCTTTGGATCTACTTTCATCTGAGAACCTTAAATGAACTTGTTGCAATTCATTAATAAAGTGACTACAAAGGCACTGAGAGAACTGTTACTCTAGTTAGCTATGTTTCATTACCTTTTAGGTAAGCCAAGCCAAAGTAGAAATGTTCCACCAAGTTTGCATATGCCACCACAGTGTTGAAAACGTCTCTTGCCTTGGACTTGATGTCACATTGCACCTCAAGGCACTGCCCATTGAGTAGAATCACATTGAGATCCCTTTGGGACAAATAGGATTTCCCTTTTTTAGTCTAAGAACATGTAACAAAAAATGAAGAATGAGTGTCAAGTACAAGCAATGCAAGTTCCACAGCATTTTATTGCTGAGGCCCCCTAGTCTCCTGTCAATACATAACCTGATGGAGTTGGCCACAACACAATACTATTCCCTGCCTTCCTTCTCATAGATAATATCCCAAACATTTCTAATTTTTTAAAACCCAAGGAATCCCAACAAAACAGCCAAGCATACTCAGATTCTACAGTCACCCTCATTTTCCCCGCTGTATGCTGTCAGCCTTTTCCCTTATCTTAATAAAAGGTAGAGGATGTGCCTGCAAATTGAAGGAGTCTAATATGTTGGCAGTAGATGTCACATTGCATCTATAAAATGTATAATCTTAATATACAATGTATAATCTTAATCTGAAAAAGTCTTGTGTTAAAGTAAGCATCCTTAGCTGAGAAGGATAAATTAAGCTATTTCACACCAACAGAAAAAAATACATGGCACTGAAAACTAAATGAACTCCTTTCAAGTTTCAGTACCTCTGCAGGAACCCTTGCTTGGTTTGGGAGGAGCACAAGAATACTGAATTGGGACTCACATGTAATTTACAAAAAGCCCCAACTAAAGGATCACCAGGTTAGTTCTAAATTCTTAATATTCATACTTACCACAATTGATCCAGGCAGCTGTAAGGTCACTGGTGGTTCACTAGACAAAATAACAAATTCTGGACCTGAAAACTATAAGGAGGAAATTCAGAAGTTTAATAAATGTTTCCTTAATATAATGAAGATCCCAAACACCAGTACCAATGAAACCCATTTCTGTTTGTCTGTATGTTGTAGCTAATTGACTTCAGTGTCTAATAAGATAGAAATGCTGACTGAATACTTCTCTCTGGGGTCTTTCCTGTATGGACTGTCTGGGGTCTAATTAGGTGTAAGGTCATGCTGAAGCCTTTTCTTCTGCAAAGGCACTTAACCAAGATCCATTTCCTTTGCAAGGCACCTATTTTCATGACACCCAGAGAAACTTAATTTCTTCTGAGACCTTTTGTCATTTGATTCCCAAGTTACTATAAGGACAGTCACAGACATACATACATGCTACTATGATTTTCATAAGCCTGGCTTCCATAGGGAACCAGACTGGAACACAGAGCTACTTTCTTCATTATCATAAAGGTTGACATATATATTGGCAGACACTGTATTTTTTGTTCTTTAACTTCCACAGACTTTAACAGCACTTAGTGAGCTTTTTCTTATTGAGCATCCATCTCAAGGAATTTTGCTTATTGGTTTTTTTTTCATATTCATCTATGCATTTAGATCTTTCAAGCAGACATTAAAAAAAGAATGTCTGCAAGTGGCAAGATGTGGATGCTTCCAGCCATTCTTCATGACTTAGTACCTTGACCATGTAGATCTTCTTTTTTTTTTCATTTTTTGAGAAAATATATGGTTAGTTCTGTAATACTAATATCATCTACCAAGACAATGCAATTTTGTATCATATATAAAGAGGGTCTAGCACTTTGTTGCAACAGTTGCTGGATGCCTGAGGAACTCTATTATTATCCCAGCAAAAAAGTTTAAATTTATTTATAAAAAGATAATTTCCCAATGTTATCTAACTGAAACTCTTGATCAAAGTTCTGCCACTGGTCAGTCTGGAACTGGTGAACTGGGAATAGGTTAAAGGACTCTCCAGACTGAAAACTGTCCAGAAAGATCCATGGTAGCAGCAATGTGGAGTTTTCTGATTCAATTATTGATAAGTTTTTGTGATCCAACTGCCAATAAAAAAATTATCCTTCCCATTTAACAGAGTCCTACAACAAATCAGCAACTAGGAACAGACCCTTAGGTGAACTATTGGTTTGGCACACTTACTGCTAGCCTATGCTTTCTGTCCAGCCATATACATAAAAGCAGTTTAAGACCTTTGAGCACTGTTGCCTAGCAAGTGTTTGGGTTCAGTGTGTCCGCAATTTTTTTTGCTGTACTGAAGCTCCTGTCAAAGTAGCTTATGAAAATAGACCATATGGTGCTTGATGCTCGCAGAAATCACACATGTAGGCCAAAGAGAGTTTGATTATAAGCTTTTGATTAGTCTTTACAGACAAGAGCTTTCACTGCCTTCAATTCTGAGTTACCAGGACTGGATCATGGCTAATTTAGAGTTTGTCAATTTAGAATATTCATCTAATGATGACAACTCATGCCAGTCACTGGCAAATCACAACTGGATAAGAAGTTTCTCTTTAGTGATATTTACATTTTTAATCAGCTTATATGTTTTTCATTAGTCACCTTTTCCTTCCTGTGGAACAAACATTTCTGTGATGTAGCAGCTGCTGTGTAGTCCTTTGTAGACACAGAGAAGGTGGAACCTAAACTTAGCAGGTTCTGTCTGCTGTTCTTCTGAATTCCAGTAGGGATTTCTTCTACAGCGCTGACCGATCTTCAAAAGAAATGTTGTAGTGAGCGATATATATAGCATGCAATCAAAACAACACATACTTGAGAACAAAGAGCTTAAGGTGCATTGACTGCACAAATATTATGAAATCCAGGGCATTGTCAGTTACAACTTGTTAAATGCTTCATTACAGAAAAAGAAAAAGAAAAATCAACTGAGATTATATTACTGATACCCTCTATAAATGCATCCAAAATCTGCTGCTGTGGTTTTTTTTTGTTTTAACTTTTTGTCATTTGCTGAGTCAGATCTAGCTGGTTTAATTCTGGTGAAGCCAACAGGCAAAAAAATTAGCCCCTTGTCTTCCTGTGAATTCTGCAGGATGAAGTAAATTCTTAATTTCTTATTTTCTGGAGAAAAAAAGCTTCCCAAAATCATAACATTAGTTATTTCATTATTCAGAGTTTTCCATCTTAATACTAATTCATTAGAATAAATTAATGTCTAAGGGAACTGAGGGAATTTTCTATTTAATTAAGAGAAAGATGTGTGAAATCTCAGATCAGAAAGTTGTCTTAACACTATACTTTTAATACATGGAGTAATGGTGTTTTCCATATGAGCAGAAACATGTGTGGTTAGAATAAACTTAAAGTATAATATATACTCTTATCAATGAGGAAAGATTGATTATGTGGTATAGGAGGAAAGATTTTGTTGAGATAGGATTTTGTTAATTACACTTTAAACAAATGCCAAGGTCACACATTTTTTGTTATTCTAAAGTTTTATCCTTTTCTTTTGCATGTTCTAGAGTTGCTTCAGGGAACTATTCATGGAGTTTTCAAAATGTTTTTAGTAAAGTTACTGAAGTAGTTCACAGAATCATAGAATAGTAAGGGCTGGAAAGGACCTTAAGATCATCAAGTTCCAACCCCACTGCCATGGGCAGGGACATCTCACACTAAACCACGTCACCCAAGCCTCTGTCCAACCTGGCCTTGAACACTGCCAGGGATGGAGCATTCACAGCTTCCTTGGGCAACACATTCCAGTGCCTCACCACCCTTACAGTAAAGAACTTCTTCCTTATATCCAATCTAAACTTC
>WYDI02007154.1:0-35172 GCA_009867235.2 Psittacus erithacus
ACAGGGAACAGCTTCTGCCTAAGAGCTCATCTCAGTCTCCCCTCTGGCAGGTTAAAGCCATTCCCCTTGGCCTGTCCAAAGCTCCTCTCATACAAGAAAAGGTTTCTTGTAGCCCCCTGAGGTGCTGGAAGCTGCTCTAAGGTCTCCTCAGAGCCTTCTCTTCTCCAGCTCTCTCAGCCTCTTTTCATGCATTTTCCAGGACATTTTAAGGAATTCAACACCCTCTTGGTGTTCTGGAGATCTGAGACCCCAGTGTCACTAACCTTCATCACTGTTGT
Source organism: Psittacus erithacus (assembly GCA_009867235.2). Lineage (NCBI taxonomy): Eukaryota > Metazoa > Chordata > Aves > Psittaciformes > Psittacidae > Psittacus > Psittacus erithacus. Next base: position 279 of record WYDI02007154.1, read on the forward strand.
CATCCACAAGGATAATCTCCTTCAGGAGGTGAGCTGGCGTGTGATTAACCGCACTGTGCACTGATCGCAGGATAACAGAGAGCGCTTCGTTCACGAAGATGAAGATGATGGAGATCTGGGGCAGGTCCTTACCATATTTCAGCTCTTTGCACCTGTAGTATAAAGGGCAGAGAGAGAGATGGGGTTAGCAGAGCACACAGAGCAGCACACATTTCATACCCAGTGCATGATGATGGTGACACCTCACAGCTTTGCACAGCCACAGTGTTAGAGCTGCCTGTGCCTAGCTGCAGTTGCCTAGGATGCAACAGCACCATCAGAAAGCATCCTACAGGCTCAGAGAACCAAGGGCATGGTGAAAATCCAGAGTTCACTTAGCTGAGGTTGCGTTCGCACATCTGTGTGGTTTGTCTGTGGGGATATAACAAAAAGCAGCCTCCAGAGGAGAGAAAATGGCTTTATCATTTCAAGTGAAACTCCACATTCCCATTCTGTTTTAAGATTGACAGGAGCTCAGAAACGAGCTTTGTTCTTAAACAGCACTTGTGAATTCACTTCCCATTCACATTGGAATGAAAGAAATATGAAATAGCCCTCAGTTAAACAGCCTTAATAAATGTTTTAACCCTCTGCAGCTACTTCTGAATACATTCCTGCTTCTGAAGTACCCCAGCAGAGCTTTGCCTTGAACTGATGTCTTTGTACTTCACAGCCAGGACAGGTTTAAAACAAAAACTTGTCATCACCTCGCTGGGTTTCAGGAGGAGTTGCTTAACTTGAGCTGGGTTTGCGGCTGCATATCTGCTTAGACACATCAGAGCAGGATAAAAGTAGAGGGAGCTCCCAGGTCACCTACCAGCCAGCTCCATCCTTGGCAACCAACAGGTTCATACTACATCAGTACACCAAAACTCAAAACCATGGACACCATGGAGCAGAACCAAAGAAGCTCTAAGTGGAAGAGCTCCTCCAAGTAACCCACGGCTCTCCAAGGAGCACACATCGCTCTCAGTGAGATACAGATGTTGGTTTAATGTCACCTTTTATCCTAACCAGAAACCTGACTTTAATGAAGTACCTGCAGGAAGCAAACAGGGTATCTTTAACTACTTCAAATAATTTGATCAAACTCTCCAGCTTTCCCTACACAAATCCATGCCAGGGAAGATGAAAACACGGCTCCTGCTTCCTCCCTGCACTCATGACAGATTAGACATGCAACATTAGCAGTGTTTGCAGAATCACAATGAGCGTTTACCAGGGAAATCCTGCCTAGATATGAAAGAAAGACCAAGCGCAGGAATGCCATCCCAATGTGGCTTCAAGATCATTGACTCCTCAACAATGACTGTATTTAATTGTACTGCGTGTTTCTTAGGCAACAGCAGGCATTCAGCAGCCTCCAAAATGAGGCCTGGGAGACAAAGATGTTCACCAAAACACTGCTTTTGAATCTCCTTCAGTTAAAGAACTACACTGGATAAAAACAGTGCATTTCTTGATTTAACTATTGTCTGCCCTACATCAAGCCAAGCTCTCCACAAAAGGGAACATTCCAACTGCTGAAAAGGATCTTCCACAGGGAAAATCTCTCTTTAAAATGAATGAAGCACTGTGATAGGGTAAAGCAACAAATGAGCCTGAAATCCAGCCACGAAAGTCAAGCTAAACTGACTCAGAGATTAAAAACTTGCCTTTGATATCTGCGGATACCTGCTAAGCTGCAGAGGTGGTCAGAGGAGCAGGAGCATTTCCTTTTAATCACTGCACACCCCTGGGCAGCCTTTCCCTGAGGCACGCTTCAGGGGATAAAGAGCTCGGTTTGTGATCAAAGAAGTTTGGAGGAAAATCCAAACCAAGCCCTTTGAGGTTCATCTCCTGCTCATTCTCATTCACTCTGCACCACTCTTATCACCCTTCTCCTTCCCCGGATTGCAGAGGACAGGGGAACAGAGATACAGGGAGAGGAGATAAGTCGGGAAGGAGCCGGCATGTCAAACACACACGTTGTTCATATGCACAAAGGAAATTCTCCAAAGGGCAGGAGCGGGGAGGCAAAGACTTTGCATAAACACCGTGTGTGTGCTCTCTGGTGGCTTTGGCTGCAACCACAGAAGGGAAGGCAGCAATTTAAAGCCAAATGAATACCAAGTCTGTCAGTGTTCCACACACACGCTCCCTTGAGGTGCTGGCACAGACAGCAGCGGGGTTGAGTGATGCTCTCTGCCCACAGCCACGTGCCATCAGACTTCACCCCTCTGGGCCCCATTGCAGCTCTTCATTGCTGACAAGCTGACTTGTCAACAGATACTCATGCAGGAAAACACCCGGTGCTTCTGGGCTCTCCTGGGGCCAGGGAGGAGAACAAGGGACAAAAATGCTTGACCTCAAAGCATTATTAGAAGGGCCAATGGAGAATTTGTTAGAAACAACAGGAATAATGAGCACGCGAGATGGGAAGTCACAGGGGTTTGGTGGTTTGGTATCCTTTCTTCTAAGCATGTTAAACAGAAAAGGGACTGAGCTGGCTCTGTGGTTCAGCCTTATCGTTCAGAGCATTTACAGGCAGAGACACAGGGGTTTGGCCGGTTTACTCCTAGAAACACTTGAAACAGCAGTTGAGGGAGGATTTGCTGTCCCACAGCCCATCAGCAGCCAAGCTGCCAGGTGCCTACTGCTCCAGCTCACACACCTCCAGCCTGCATCTCCACCCTCCCATACCCCAAAGCACAAAACCCTTCCAGCCCTAAGGGGCTCTGTTTTCTGTGTAAGGTGGGAAGGCACTGCAGGCACTGCTGCCTTCAGTGTTTCAAACACAGCCCAGAGGAACAGCACAGAAAAGCCAGCACCAACCCAAGGTCCCAGCAGGAGCAGTGACAAGGGTCTGTCAAACCACACTTGAGACATCTTCCCCTCTGCGCACAGGTATCACCCTCAGGTAAGAGAGCATTCAGCTGCCTGCCAGGCCTGCAAAATTCAGATCCCAGGCTAAAATACTCCTAACTTCAGGATTCCAGCCTCATCAGCTACCAAAAGGACACATTCAGGGCTGGAGCTGGATTCCAGCAGAGCTGTGGTCCTCAGCTCACACTGCGGGATGGTCTCTTTGGGGAGTAGCAATTAATGAGATAAATGTGATCTTCCAGAAGGTTCTCAGGGGAGCTGGAGGCTTGGCAACACATGGGAGACAAGAAGCTCTAGGAATATACATGCTGTAATGAGATTTTTGCAAAGCCTTTCTAGAACCAGGATGAACATCAAAGCAGATCCATTTCTAACGTAGGCTGGAAAATCTCTGCAGCAGCTCCTAACGTCCTCTAGGAAGAAAATCTCAGGTTTTATTTCTAACGCTCAGCTCGTGCTGGATCTGGTCTGCCCACAAACAAGTCTCAGTCCAGCAAGTGGGAATTTCAAGGGAACAGGCCATGTATTTCAAAACCATTTAAATGTAAATGAAATACGATGGAGAGACCAGGACAATACATTCCCGTTGGTGTCAGTGATTAGATACCCACAGGGCTCATGACCAGCACCTCACCTTAAATTTAAATTCACCCTCTTTCAGGTTTCCATCATTACCAAAAGGTCATCTCAGATACCTTTTTCCTCCCCATGTATCAGGCACTCATCTCTACGTACATCCAAGGCAGAGCTCCATGACAGAAGCCAGTTCACAGAAGAGCAATACCTGTCCTGATTGCAGAAAATGCCCCATCCCTGGCAGTGTTCAAGGCCAGGTTGGACAAGGCTTGGAGCAAGCTGCTCTAGTGGAAGGTGTCCCTGCCCATGGCAGGGGGTTGGAACTGAATGAGCTTCAAGGTCTCTTCCAACCCAAGCCAGTCTGGGATTCTATGGTTTCTGATCAACTACACGTGCTACAAAGTTATCTGAATTATCACTGGAGGATCCTTAGCAGCGATGCAAACTGATGTTCCACCTCAACTAAGTAAATGATGAGCAAGGCATAATGTAAATCCAAAAGGAAAGTGAAGGCAATGAATCTTTGGTCTGTGGGCTGTTTATCAGCTCTAGCCTCACTTGTCTCATGCAGCTCTGTGGGTGGCATTTCTGTAGGACATGATAATAAAAGCGGGGATGTTCTTCCAACCAAACTTTTTCATGCTTTGCTTTTGCTGTAGATCCCAGAGACCAGATGTCTCGTATCAAAGAAAGTATAACTTATTCAGCTTCACTTCGGGGACACATTTGGGAGAGTAAGGAAGAAAGGATTTGGTCTTCTTGATTTGGAATTAAATAGACACATGATGGATAAATGGCAGGCAGAGATCAGGTATCCTGTTGATAGAAGAGAGGATAACCCTGATCGCCACAGGAGCTGAAGAAGGTATTTTTTGGAAGTAACTTTCATCAGAACAAAGTTCTCTGTAATACCTGCAGCAAAGCACCTGCACTTAGAAATTGCCCTCAAACAGTTCTCAGTTGACACCCTCTCAGCTTACCCAGCCAATTCATAAGATTTTTATGTATCTTTTTAGTGTCCTCTGAATGTATTGAATTAGAACACATCCCATGTTCAGTGGTCAACCGGTGAGGAGACTTGGACAGCCAGGAGGGAAACAATACCTCCACCTAACCCTGAGTGCAGCCAGCCACCATGCATGCCCAAGCCCCTGGAAGCTCCTTAGGCCATCCTATAGGAGTGACCTGAGCACTTGACCATAGTGAGGGCCTTTGTCTCACAGAGGATATTTCCCACCTCCTGCATTTCATGCAGATCCTGCTTCAGCCCAGCCTTGCATTAAGGCTGTGGGGAATGGCGTAACTTCACCTCTGCAGCTGCTTCAGCTGTGACAGCAATGAGTGATGGCAGTGTGCTGCAGTGTCTGTGCCTACAGATTCGTTACTCATCCTCCCACTGTTATTTGGGCTTCTGTGTCTGGCTGGGTTCATATGCTAGGCCTTGTAACAAACACAATGACAACATAAGTCATCTCCTTGCACAGTGAATCCCTGTGCTTAGCAAATTGGGACCCCAATCTCCCATTTGAGCTTCTTGCTGATAGTCTGTGCAAATACATCACTCATGAAAGAAGCTGTGCTCAATAAATCATTCACTTGACAGTGCTTTGAGAATGGGATATGAATGTCACTTATCTCCACCAGACTGGAGACCAGGTGGGACACTGAAATCACTCCCCACAAGTCCCAGAGAAGTACAGCAGAGCTGTTTAGTCCAGTTAAAATCCACAGCACATCCATTCCACCCTCACTGCAACCATAAAACAGACCTAACAAAATAAGGCTGTTAGCAGAGAAAAGACTAAAACCCTCAGAAATGATAATATGCTCCTGGAAGGGAGTGAGGAACCTCAGGTGTTTCAGCATCCCGAGGTCTTTCAACATTAGAGAAGAGCCTTCAGCTCATTTCTGCCAACACAAACACGAGGGCATTTCAGTGTCAGATGGCATCAACACATGGTAAAGCAAACAGGCTGCTTCAGTGTCTCCAGCTCCAGATGTGCAGAACTGCTGAAGATCCAACACGTTCCTCAGCTTCTTCTCAGTTTCCTTCAGTCTTCAGACTTCTGTGTCCTTCATCCAAGAGTCCTAATGGAGCTAATTTCCTCCATCTTTCCCAGAGCTATAAAGTAGCAGCTACTCCGTTAGGATTTATTAGCTCCCACTGGGAGAGAGGAAGTGAGATTCACATGAGTCGTTAAGTTTAAGTCCTGATGGCAGGATGAGCATGAAAAATGGCATTTTAGAAGGATTTTCACTGGCACTGCTTACCCTGTTTGATGCTATAACATAATTATTGAGGGGAAAAAGGATGTTTTGAGAAAAAAAATACAACCCAAACACAGAAATACTCCACAGAACCCAAACAAGCTACAGACATTGCTGCAAGTTATTTGTGGTGGAGTTGGCTGTTCTGCTCAAACACGTTACACGGATCAGGCCATCTCTGTCCACAAAACCAAGATCCTGCCCCAAAGCTGCATTTTGCTTTAAGGATGAACAACAGGAAGAGCTACTGTCTGCTGCAGAGGTCATTAGGATAAAAAAAACCCTGTCAGAAATTATTTGCAGAATCATCTGTGAGGCATAAAAGGACAAACTCAAATGGATGCTTGAGCTCAAGCTTGTTTTTTACATCTAGTCAATGCCAGGAAAGCTAAAACTCTTAGCCAAAAGGCATTCATGCACGTGTCTGAAAGATACTTTTTACTTTCCTTCTGGTAGTTTAACTAGATTTAATTAAAATATATCAAAACTGTAGGTAGTTATTAGCAAAAAATCACCACCAGCAGGCTCTTTAAATCTTTCATTCTCTCCCCTCCACAATTTTGGTATCACCACCATAATTAGCCCAGCTTCCCAAAATAGTGTAACTTGGATTATCCAGCTGCCTCTGAACTGACTCACAGGGAAGCTGTGGACAGCAGTGGAGACAATACTTTCCATCTCTCTATAACATCACTGTCATTGAACATGACACACCACTGGAGTGGCCCAATGACATGCTACACCTGCAAGATGACCTGGTCAGACCAACGTGCAGCTGCCTTGCCACACTGCTTTCCTGGTGTTGAAGAGGGCACTTATTTCTCTGCCTAGTCCTTTAGCAAGGCTCTTTCTCCCTCCTGCTCTATTTAGTCCCTTCTTACCAGCTTAGCAAAGGTTACTGACGCAGTGATGGGGCCTAATGAGTTTCAGCACCTATGCACGTAGCTAGAAACCATCTTGCCACACAAACACTGCTTTGTAACATATGGGGAAATGCAGGTTCCTTGCAATCTGGCTCAGCAAGAACCATCAGCTCCTAATGACCATCTAAGTGATCCCATCAGGGCAGCAGGAGGAACTGACTGTATTGAGAAGCATGCTATAATTAGAAATGGGTTAAAACCAGATGGACAGACCTCATCACTTGTTTTTTGTTTGCTTTTGCAAAACCAATACCAAGAATGGTTTGGCTGCGGGCCTCATTTCTGAGCTCATAATATTCATGGGTGGATCTAGGGATCAAAGAAATGGTTTCTGTCAAAAGCTGTCGGCAGAAAGAGCAAACTATAATCCATTTCAGCACGCTCCCGCATTTGTACAGCTGAACCCTTACTGACCATCATCACATCTACCACTATGGGTTTAGAGATCAAATGCCTGAATGAACCTGTGAAGCTGCTTTGCTGCACTTCAGTGATGGAGTGTATTCAGCTTGGGTGTATTGAAGATGCACCCACTCCTCAGCCAAGGACCATCAGCTCTGTGACGTGTTCAGAGAGCTGCCCTATTAGTGCAAATCAATACTATGGGCTGCAGACTTTACTTGGATGTGAACAAGGGGCTTTGGTCATGTAGGAGGGAGTCCCCTCCCTATTCAGATAGCTCCACCAAGTCCCAGAGCATGGGGCTTATAAATATTCTAACATCTCTGGAGAGGGATACTGCCAGAAACACCTGATTTCCCACGAGTGATACAGGACAACAGAAAAGTAATAATCCAGGGCAGTAGTCACTACCCTCTCTCCTTCCCATTCACATCTATGCAAGACTACATGCACCTGAGTATCTGATCAAAGTCAAGTGATGCGATACCCAAAGGTAATACTACTAACTTCTGTAGATATGTGACCTGCCAATTGCATAAGCCCCTGTATTTGAGGAGCATAATAAGTTTCTGGTTAACATGGATTAACACAGGCTTAAGTGCTCTTACAGCTCCACAATTTCCTATGAGTCCTACAAACCTAACCTAATCCAGAAAAACACTTAAACAAAATTTATCTTCCACACCACTGACATCCATTGGATTACATCTGCATCGACACACTGCTTTATAAAGTATTGCTCAGTAGAAAGCCCCATTATTTTCAGTGTATTCACTTCTATGGAAAATAACTTCTCAGCTGTTCGCCATTTTACCATTCCAATATTAAGTGATGGAATACTATTACTGAATGTGTTTCCTTAGGCCTTATCGCTTCTCATGCTCCTACATCAGCTGCCTTTTTTAATAGGTTCTTTGTTTATAAGGCAGCAACAAACAAAGTCATAGCTCTTGGTCATTTGTTGTTCTTCCCAAGTGTTAAAGTCCTCCAGCTAAAGGATCTTCTGCTCCCTACAACACACTGCATGAACTGATCTATAGACAGAAATACTCTATTAGAGCAGCTACTGCTGCAGAGAACCAGCAGCACAAACCTCCCTACATATTTCAGTCAAGATAGAATCTAGACCTGCGGCAACCATGCCTGAATATGAGGAGATATTCAAGCCTCCGAGCCAGTCATTCCTATGCCAGGGTGTGAATTTGTGCCAAATGAAGTGATTTGCCATCCTACATCCTGTCCACAGCATTGCAGCCAACCAACTTACTTAGCACACATGTCCAAACAGTGGCTTCAGTAAAGATAGGAAATCCACTGCCAGTTAACTTCCCTTTGCACAGAGCAGTGTTTCAACCTTGGCAGGACACAGAGAGCTGGAAATCATTCAAACAGTGACTGTTATCAGTGTCCTGCTTGCTTTTGCCTCACTGGCCACAATGCATCTTGGTTTCTAGAAGCAGAATCATAACATGGTTTGGGGTGGACGCTCATCCGGTTCCAGTCCCCTGCCATGGGCAGGGACACCTTTCACTAGACCAGGCTGCTCCAAGCCCCATCCAATCCAGCTTAGTAATAGTGATCTTTCTGTAACTATACCAGATAAGCAGATCTTCAGCTCTTCTCCTCCCCTCCCATTTAATCAGCAGAGTTGTGCTGTTAATGGCGTTGGACCGTTTGTTTGCAGTTGCAATTCAGAGTTATACTGACTTTTACTAACTGAGGATCTGATCTAATACCTCTGCATTCCTCTGCTTGCTCAAGCAGGGCTACAAAGCCCTTGCTGTGATTCTGCCAGCTTTCACTGGCTACATTGGTCAAGCCTGAACTCTTCCTGGACAGGAGTTTTCCAAGAAAAATCCGGTGAGCAGCCAGCCCTCCAGCACTGTGCTCATGGGCACAGTGCTGTCAGAGGAGCCGTATGTCAGATGTGGTCATACCCAGGCATGGATTCAGGACTGACTCAAAGGGAAGAATACCACCCCCTGAATCACCGGCGCAGCTTCCTGCAAACCTTGAGGTTTCCTGGCTGTCCATCAGAGAGGTTTCTGTTCCTTTGGACACTTTTGTTTACCCTCAGTAATTTTCCACTATGTTAGACATCCATGGGTTTTTCTCATTGGAGCAGAACAGACTGTGACCCAATGCATTTATGTGGTGTATGACGTGCCGAATGCCTAACATCCCACCACCACACCCTCATGGGAGGAGCAGCAGCTCTGCCGAGGTGGGCATTCTCACCAAGAGCCTCACATGGAAGCTTGGTCCCCTTGGCTGATCTCTAGAGCTTCTCCAAGGTCACCAACAGGAAAAGAAGGGAAAATGCAATGGAAAAAGAAAGAAAACCATCATTCCTAATTGCCTCTTATTTCTTCCAGAGCTGGGCCTGGCCCAGCAGCATTCACCAGCAGGTCCTTGTGCAGCAAAAGCTCTGGATCCAGCCTGCCTCTTTGCCAGGAGCACTGCACAAGGCCAAAAGCCAAGGTTCCTCCACCTCACAGGAGCTCAGGTACAGAAATGTGCTTCCTAGAGGACCTCTCTCCAGCTCAACGCTGGGCTTTGCAGTTCTATGCTTCAAGATGGCCAGAAATTTCATCAATTACTCTTTTACTTCTCCCTGTGGTACGGAAACAACTTTCTCACAAATTGCTGAGACTGAGGGTTTGAAATCATAGAATCATTTAACTTGGAAAAGCCCTTTAAGCTCATCCAGTCCATTCATTCCCCAGCACTGCCAAGGCCACCACTGACCCATGGCACTGAGGGCCTCGTCTACACGGTATGAGAACACTTGCAAGGACGGTGACTGCAGCACTGCCCTGGGCAGCCTGTTCCAATGCCTGAGCACCCTGTGGGGAAAGAATTGTTCCTTATCTCCATCTAAACCTGCCCTGGTGCAGCTTGAGGCTGTTTCCTGTTGTCCTATCAGTTGTTATGTGGGAGAAGAGACCAACCCCCACCTCACTGCAACCTCCTTGCAGGTAGCTGTAGAGAGCAACAAGACCCCCCACTGAGCCTTCTCTTCTCCAGACTGAACCCTCCAGGTCCCTCAGCCATTCCCCATCACACTGCACTTCAGGCCCTGCACCAGTTCCGTTGCCCTTCTCTAGCTCTGCTCCAGCACCTCAATGTCTCTCTTATAGTGAGGGGCCCAGAACTGAACACAGGATTAGAGGTGCAGCCTCACCAGTGCCCAGTACAGGGGGACAATCACTGCCCTGGCCCTGCTGCCACACTGGTGCTGATACAGGCCAGGATGCTGTTGGCCTTGGCTGCCTGGGCACAAGCTGGCTCATGTTCAGCACTGTCAGTCAGCACCCCCAGGTCCTTTTCCATGAGCAGCTTTCCAGACACTCTTTCCCAAGCCTGGAGCATTGCACAGGATTGTTGCAACCCAAATGCAGGACACCCAGCACTTTGCTTTGTTGAACCTCATACTATTGGCCACAGTCCATCTATCCAGCCTCTCCAGAACCTTCCTGTCCTTCAGCAGATCAACACTTCCAGCCAGCTTAGTGTCTGCAAATTTCCTGAGGGTGCACTCAATCCCCTCATCCAGATCACTGACAGATACTGAGCCCTGGGGAGCACCACTGGAGACCAAATGCCCTGATAGGGCCAAGCACAAGCCCAAAGGCAAGCACCTCTGCTCTCTGCCCCTTCACAAGGGCCTTCTTTTGCAGCTTCTTTCCACTACAGTTTAATAAAATACCTTCCCAAGATACTAAACTCCTGACTGGATGTGGTCATGGATAACCCACTGTAGCCAGCCCTGCTTGAGTAGAGGTTTTGGACTAGATGACCTCCAGAAGATCCTTCCAGCATCATGGTTCTGAGTTTCTTATGCACACAAAGCAATTGACTCTCGATGCCAGACAGAGAAAGAAGTACAAGTTCTTCCTCTCATTCTCTTTCATTCTGGAAATGAACATACATTGGTAAACATTACTTCTTCCCTGCAGGGAAAACAGTTGATATATCTTTTGAGGTTGTAGGCTTTTTAGTGGGTTGTTTTCAGGAGACTCAGGGGAAGGGGAGATGCTCAAAAGTAAGTGAAAATATGTAGGCTTTCATAAATTCAGCCTGTGAGAGAATCTGCATTCATTCCTTGCACTCTCTTCTTTTCCATTCAGTGCAAGGCTGCAATGGCCCCAGAGTCCCAAAAACCTACTGGAATTGCGAGAAACTTCTGAAGAGGCATAAAAATGCCTCCAGAATCCTGAAGATCAAAAAGCCCACTTATCCTTCTGTATATGCCCTGGACTTCATAATTGTGTTTAAGGGAATAAACTCTTTTATTAACCTCCTTTACTCAAAACAGCAGTGTGCTGTTTCCCCTGACCATACAGTTGGAACAGAGAGTCCAAACTTTATTTCAGGCCATGGCTTTGAGCTCAGATTTGGTGGGCTTCTAGGACTCTGGTTATTTACTCAAGGCTGTGCAATTTCCTCCCACATAGAGACCAGTAACCAAGGCCTCTTTAGCTAGATTCTAGTGCTGGATGGTTGTGACTCAAGGCTGACTCAACAAACCTCTTGCCTCTGCTGATGCTGCAAGACCATTTACATGTGATCTGATGATGCTGTTTGTCCTCTTCTTACTGCAAGAATAGGGATGGAAGGAGACACCTCATCTGCATATAGCTAGGGAAGGCCTGGCTTTCAGGGAAACACAAAAACAACCATTTCTAGATGCCCTAACTTCAGGGAGGAAGAGCAGAAGGATCAAAATCAGAAACTGCGTCTCATCTGCACAGTGCCTGAGAGAACACACAAGCTTGATAGCCAGCCCCATGAAATGGGCAGTGTGAAACACAGTACAAGCAATAAAGCATTTAATAGGAAGAAAGGGGAAATTAGATGGGAAGGCACCTTAATAGAAAAGTTCCCAGCCTTGATAAGGACTGAAAAGAACCGCAAACATCATGTTTTTGAAGCAACACCTATCCTGGGTGCTCACTGTCATAAACCACTATAACAAGAACAGAGAACGTGATAGCGTCAACAGAGGCAAAGCATTGTCTTAAAGCTAGAAAAGGGAGGAGAGTCTTGGTGTGGAAATCTTGACTTCCCAAAAGCATTCCTGTGCTGATTTTAGAAATAGAACCCTTCACTAAATATTTTATTAAGGAAGGCATACCTTCACATATGCCTTTAGTTAGCTTAAAAGAACACATGCTTGCAAACCTATTGTGTTTCTCAAGCTGCCTATAAATGCTTTTTGGAAGGGAGAAGCAGCACACTGACATGGCTTTCATTAAAGAGATCACCTGATAAGATAGACAGCAAAGGTGGTCTGCTGGCGAGCTGAATTGTTGCCATGGTGGAGAGCTCTATAAGCCTAGGTCGTATTTAATCAGGAAACCATTTTCTTTCATGCTATTTCTTACTGCATCTACTTACTGCAAAAGATACTGCAGCCAACTGTTGCATGCTTCAGCTCTTACTCAGTTCAGCGAGAGCTTTGCTCAAGTCAGAGGAAATTTGTGGATTCATACATTTTGCTAAGGCCAGAAAGAACCCATTTGCTCACACATGTTCACCTCTTCCATCACCCAGGCCAGTGAGCCTCTGTCATTGCTTTCTTGTCGGTGGGAAACACCCTTCTTTTCTATCTATGCCACCCTAAGAGGCTCAATCACTTTGACTGACTGTTTCAGAACACATTCTTGAACTAAAGGAGGAACATGAACTGTGATGTAAATGGTTGCACTTGAGCACACCTTTCTTCTGCAGCCTTTCTGCTTCATCTCCTTGTATTAACACAAAGTAATGTGATGCTGCCATGATTTCCAACAAAATGGTATTTGAGGTCATGAGTGCAGAATGTGATAACATGATTCCTTTTCCCTGTTGTCACCATACAAAGTTCACAGATCATTCAGATAAGGAGGCATGCTCAGATTCCTGCTGCATCAGTAAGAAACTCCATTGAATTCACCTGGATTATATGAGGCAGAAGACTTCTGCACACAACTATCAGTATGGCTGGTTTATGATTTTTTCCTTAGACCCAATGCCTGGTCAGCTAGCATCAATCTGATGACTTTTGACATAAAGAGAAATGCCCTCCCCAGCTGCTCCACATCCAGTGGGAAGTGAGCCAAGACATTTATTTCCTTGGTCCTAAACTCCTAAGAATGGTCATAAGTGTTTCCTATTCATTCACCAAACTCCACACAGGTCTCTACATCTGCACAGAAATCCTGGAGGAAGAAAAGAGGAGGGAGAGAACCCAGGTTCCATGGCCCTTGGTGAGCATTGGAGCAGAGCCATGTTAAGATGAGGGGAGGAGCTCTGCATGAGGAAGGAGACTCAGCAGCTCACACTTCTGGCAGCAACAGAGCACATGGGTCCTGCAGCTCACCAGGACCTGCCAGCAAACATAAACCTGGGGCTGTTCAGCCTGGAGAAGAGAAACTGTGTGGAGAACTCACAGCAGCCTTCCAGTATCTGAAGTGGCCTATGAGGATGCTGGAGACAGACTCTTCATCAGGGACTGCAGTGATAGGACAATGGGTGATGGGCTTAAACCAAAACAGAGGAAATTCAGGTTAGATATAAGGAAGAAGTTCTTTACTGTAAGGGTGATGAGGCACTGGAACAGGCTGCCCAAGCAAGTTGTGAATGTTCCATCCCTGGCAGTGTTCAAGGCCAGGTTGAACAGGGCTTGGAACAAGCTGCTCTAGTGGAAGGTATCCCTGCCCATGGCAGCAGATTGGAACTGGATGAGCTTTAAGGTTTCTTCCAACCCAAACCATTCTATGATTCTACTTCTAGAAACCAAGATGCATTGTGGCCATGATGGTTCCATGATTCTTAGTGGCCTGGCAGGGTAGGGAGGTACTCAGAAGCTGTTGGGGAGATGGCCTCCACAGCAAAGGTGTCCTCTCATGCTTGACCTCTTCCTATCCTTACACCCACTATGCTTCCAGACATTATAATATTCAAAAGGAACATTAATAAATTCTACTTTTTACTCCTAGCATAGAATACAAATCAGTAGAAGCCAAGCAGGTATAGTTACTCATGGAAAACCAAAATCACTGCTGGAACACAGTAACCCAGATATGGGGGAACCTCACACTGATGGTTCAGTCTCCTCTCAGCTCTGCAAGGTTAGAAAACAGTTGTCTGCACTTCCTGCATGGAAAAATTCAGGCATCAAAAGATCACCAAGTCGCTTCGTACATTCCAGAGAAGCCACTTAAGCAGGAGAGGTTTCTTCCTCTTTCACTAGGGACACGCTGCACTGGTTATAGCTGACCTGCATGAAAAAGTGCCTGCCACAGCCTTTTACCACTGTCTGACAGCACCCCAGTGTTAGAACTTAATGGTTCTTTAGTTTTGCCTGTGACAGTGCTGTTTCCTAACAGCTCCATGCAAAAAAATTACCCTTCTTAGCTTTGCTGATCTTTGCCCCAGGTCATCACTCTGAGAGGGGACTACATGAGAAAAAGGAACTGAAATGCTCAAATGCGGCTCTAGCTGCTGAGTAATTTGGGGAATTTTATAAAGTACTCAAAGAATTAGGGGCCCACTGAAGCCAAGAGATCTACTCCAGTCATGTTGGAAGGTCCCGAGTCAGGCAGCTGAGACCTGCTTCCACACCAGTCGTGCTTAAAAATGGTGCCTTGAAAATCACAGAGACAGCACAACAAGGACATAAATGCACTCTTCCCCCTTCCCCACTTCCCTTGCAGGGCCTCCTGTTTCTTTTGCAAAGCTTTGGATGGCTGATGGGACTTAGACTGGAGGCTTTGTGGAGCCCGACGGGTCTGGTGCAGGCATTAGTAATCCTAGAGCCTCTGCATCCTACAGCAGGCAGGAGCTGGCAGGTACTGCAAAGATGTAAGGATACTTTGCTGTAAGGCAGAGCACTGGTCTTTGGCAGAGCCTCTGCTCTTCAGACCTCCCCTCCTCTTCTCTGAACTGACATTTGTCTCTGCAGAGTGAGGAGTGTCACTGTTTGAGGGAGCTGAGCAAACAAGGAGGGGATTTGAGGGAACACAGACACATGTATAGACAGGGAGACACAGCCAACAACTTCTGCAAAGTCACCAAATGAGAGCCAGCCTTAACTGCAAGCACTTCTTTGATGTAACTGTATACATACAGTGAAGCATATGCACATACATTTGTATATATTACATTTTCCAGCATCTATATCCAGCAAAGACATACAAAGCTGCAGTTTCACATACTTCTGCTATATTCTTTCATGTACTCACAGCATGCCAAATTTTATGTGCTAAAGAACAGGGCAAGACTCCGTGCTGGAGACTGCTTCATAGAAACCTATCTCTAGTGCTTTAGAAGTGCCAGAACATGAAAATAAGTTTACAGACTCCTACCCAACTGAGCATTCAGACATCTCCAGCTGACTGTGGTCATTCTGCACTGCTCCAACATATAATCAGCATTGTCCATAGGCTATGAAGAAAGGAATTCTACATTTTTCCCCAGGAATACAACATCAAAATCCTCCCCCACCCCCTTTTTATTTTCTTTCAGCAACTGTTAAACAAAATATAAGCATGCAGCAACAAAAAGAAATTCACTCCCATTTTACCCTAACCAGCTGCCGCTTGAAGAATTGTATCATAATATGCAGTAAAAGAAACCCTCACTGAAAATGAAAGGTTTTCATAAAGCCTCCTTACTTTTGTTCAGTGGAAACTCATTTAAACTTGATTTATTGCACCTTGGAATTTAAAACTTCGGATGAGATTAATGGGCTGTTTTCTGGTTACATCATCTTCGTGGATTGTCAAGACAAGCCTACACTGAAATCACAAAGGAAAGTTTGGTTACAGTCCCCTGTTAAAACACTGGGGTGACTGCTGTTTCTAAGTAACTCACTTGGATAACATAACAGATAGGCTTCATGAGAAATAAATATGGAATTTCCACTGTATTGGAGCAGGGAGCTGCAGCAATGTTTTACATTACAGGAACAGGCCATATATTTTTAAATCCATCAGACATGACTCATTCTTTAATGCATGCTCTGATTGGCTGGGAGACCACTTTTTCCCCTTTTGGACTGTATTATTTTAGTGGGCTTGAGCACTATACTTACAACCAAACCATACTGGAAAGGGTAAGTTAATAGTAATAGTGGATAGGTTGAAGGTGGGGGGAGATTTTCAAAGGCAAAGGTAGTCAAATATTCTCCTGCTGCAGAATCCCAGACTGGTTTGGGTTGGAAGGGACCCTCATCCAGTTCCAACCCCCTGTCACAGACAGGGAAACCCTCCACTAGACCAGGTTGCTCCAAGCCCCTGTGTCCAACCTGGCCTTGAACACTGCCAGGGATGGGGCAGCCACAGCTTCTCTGGGCACCCTGTGCCAGCGCCTCAGCACCCTCACAGGGAAGAGCTTGCTAGAGTAACGGGTTTATTTATATTAGAGTTGCACCTACAGACACCCTGGAGTTTGTATCTCATAGGTTCAAAGCCGGCAGCAAACCTCTTAACCTGCAAGGGAAACAGCAGCCTTAATTGCTGTTGTGAAAAAAACGAAGGTTTGCTCTGCAACCATTTTTCAGAAGAAAGGTTAAAATTGCCCAGCACTACAGCTCTGGCACACATTGCTGTTGCTCTGACATTTCCCTAGGGATAGACCATGACTTCCATCAGATATTCGTACTAGCATGTAAAGAAGAGTGAAAACCAAGTCACACTGTCTGGCAGCAAAAGCCTGAGGATCAGATGCCAAGTGGCACAGGAGGGCCCAAGTGCCCACCCAGAAGGGCTGGGAGGAGGCAGAATAGCAGATGGGATCTCCCCCACCACCAGCCTGTAAAGAGAAGCTCTTAATGGGTTACAAAACAGGTCCTTGCAACAACCTATGTCTGATCCTTTCCACTTTAAGGTGGGAGCCTCCCCGAGAGCTTTCCAACAGGCTCCACACATTTTAGCAGCTTGACAGGCTTCCAGGAACGCAGCCTAAAGCCAATAAACAAACAGCTTAGTAAATGTGAGATGTAAAGAACGATGCTGTTTGTTAACTTACATGCAACCCATAAGGATAGCCAAGCACTTGGATTTGGCTTCGCTTCCACACAATTTCAATCCCTAGGGGTATCTAGCTCAGAAAGCAAATTTCTTTACAATGAAATGGATTTGGCAGCCCCACTGCAAATGAAGTTCATCTTCAGGGCAAAGAAGAAAAACCACACCAGCCTCTAAATCCTGCTAAGCAGTTGCTGTGTAATTTATGTCACATTTTTTGTTGCTAGGAGGAATTGATCCAGAGTTGCCCACGTTTACTACAGAAAAGGAATCATAGATCTTTCATTCAGCCCATCATAGGTATTATCAGAGCTGCTACTTAGCCTGCCAAATATCTGATAAACGATTTGGGGGGGGGGATGTCCTTGGAGGTTTCATTTCTTTAACAGCCTTGTTTAAACCATGGAGAAGAACATTAGCCGACTGTAAGGTTGAGCCATACGTGGAGCTCTTGGAAGACCAATAAAATCAGAGTATTGGAGCTTACAAACATCTCAGATTTGTAAATCTCCAGAGAGGAAGGTGTGAGAAAGTGCAATAAATCCAGAAAAGTAGATATTTCTCAAAGATACAAACCAAAGAGGGGAGGGCGGGGAGAAAAACAAATGAAAACAGACTTTAAACTACAAACTTTGCTAACAAAAATATATGACGTTTTATACCGCTTTTGGTGTTTATGGTGAAGCAGCTTTACTTCCTAGCCTGTATAAAGAGCTCGCATTCAAGAAGGAGTTAGGATTAGTTAGAAATTAGTACCACTGCAATTTTCTTCATCAATTTTCATCTACAGACGTGCTCACACTTTGTTTAGGCTCAGATTTCATCTGAAGGAATTCCAGCATCCTACTGAATAAATGCAATCCAGCTATCAACTACATTCCTGACTGGTCAGCTCTATTTTATTTATATATGTGTGTGTATATACATATATTTCCAAAAGGATGAATTTTTAACACGTGAGCAGCTGTTATATCCAGCTCCCATGTATTTTCTTTGCAGGAGTTGGAAATACATAGTAAAGCAGCATGCAGGGTAATTAAGGCCGAGACCGAAAGCCAGCACATTTATGGGCCCCAATAGACATTTCTCAGTAGTTCATAGAGCTTACCATAAATTTACATGCTTTTTTAACTGAGACTGTTCACTGGATGGGGATTTTCTTCTGCTTTAACAGATAATTTTTCTAATGTAAGAATACATAATTCATGCAGAGCCAACCTGCTGCAGCACAGGGGCCTGCAGCTCTGCTGCACAGCCACAAATTCCATTGAGCTGCCTAGTGCTGCTGACCAAAGATTTCCAAACTGCAGATCACGACTTGACCCATGGTTTGCAAAGCAGCAGCCTGTGGTCGGGGCACAGGTGAGCAGCAACAGGGTCTTTATTCTTCTTCTTTCTGAAAGGGACATTAAAGCTCATCCAGTTCCAACATCCCTTCCACTAGAGCAGGTTGCTCCAAGCCCCTGCGTCCAACCTGGCCTTGAACACTGTCAGGGATGGGGCAGTCACAGCTTCTCTGGGCACCCTGTGCCAGCGCCTCAGCACCCTCACAGGGAAGAGCTTCTGCCTAAGAGCTCATCTCAGTCTCCCTTCCAGCAGGTTGAAGTCATTACCCTTGTCCTGTCCCTACAGGCCCTTGTTAAAAACATGTCTTCAAGTTCCTTGTAGCCCCTTTAGGTATTGGAAGACTGCTATAATGTCTCTCCTGAGACCTAATACATATTGCTAGTAGCTGTATTTGCAAAGGAATGAGGTTCTTTCATTGTACCTGTTAACTGCACCTGAGTGAAATGCATTGTAAAAGTCCCATAGAGAAATTGTCTCTTTTCTATTCTATATATTCGGTAACTTTGCTCACAAGGGCTTCTGCTTCTTCAACAAAACCCCATCATGAATCACGGACACCAGCTTCTTTCTGTAACTTGTCAAGTTTTATCCTTGTAATTACTGCAAATTCACCAACATGAATGAAACATAATTAACAGAACTTCATGCCAGCCCACAACCAACTCCTTGATAACCATTTCAGTGCACATACACGTGACTGGTTATGTTGGGTACATGCTGTTTGGAAAGTATTCCACAGTGACTGAGAGAATCCTGGGCATTGAATCACCTCAATACAAGTTCTGTTACAGGTCAGCAAAGGAAGGGGAGGGAAAAGCCAACCTAAACAGCTCAGGTAATTGATCTCAAATTCTTCTGTTTATACACCCAGTGCCCTAAAGGCATATTGAGTCCCTCCAGATTGCTGGAAACATCATCTTTTCCCCATGTTTCCTTAGAGACAGGGGTGAATCAGCCTGGAGAAAAGCAGCTGGAGACGATAAAAATTCCAGAGGGATAACCTGGCCCCTCTGCTTCTTTGCCTAAGACTTCCCGAGCAAGACTTGTATTCCTCCTGCTACTTCAACCACAGGGACTTGTGTTTTGAGGGAGGAATGCAACACCATCACAGTAGAACTGCCTTGGTCTTGATGGGGTGTGTTTGTGCATCCTCTTTCTCTCTGACATTCAACTGTTTCACTATTTCCCCATGCTTTGTTTATCCCCCACTATCTGCTGCTAAGCAAGTGGCTCAGGCAGCCCTGTCCATCTGCAGCTTCCTTAATGCACAGGCTGAGCTCCTCAAGTAACCAATTCATTTCCCCTGTCCCTCTGACACACAGGATTTTTGGCATCCTCACTAAAGATGACAAGCATCGTTTGCAGCCTGCTGGACCAAAGGCAAGCTCTCACTGTGAGGGATCAGGACCAGGAGCTGCGCAGCAGGACTGAAGTTTTATCCCATCCCCAACAGCCTCTTCTCCCTCAGCACACAGAATCATAAAGTGGTTTGGGTTGGAAGGGACCTTCAAAAGTCTTCTAGTCCATCCCCCCTCCAGCTGGAACCCTGGGCTTACTTAGGCAATAAAAGACAGTCCTGTTCAGATCCTCTCTCTTCCAAGCTCATCATTTCAGAGAGGAGGCTCTGCTTGGTAGTAAATGTCCTGAATCAGCAATGAGAGACATGACATGTGGCCACCCTTGAAAGACATGATAAAACTTTCATCTGAAAGCTGCACAATCTCTAAGCCCGTGGGCCTTTTTGAAAAGGCCATCCAAATTATTTAAGAGGTTGGGTCTAGTCAGAAAGCAGAAGAAACACAAAATGGGCACAGGCTATGTAAATAAATACAGTTAAAACCAAAAGAAACAGATTTCTTCAGAAGAAAGAAATGACACATTTGTTTCTATAATTCTATGAAATGGAATATTTGCTATCATTACTTCTTTGGTAGAGGTCAGAGAAATACTTTCAAGTTGTCTCAGACAATCCTTTTAAATTGGTTTCCTTTGTGCTTTAATTTGTGCATTACATTTATGTCTCTTTCATGAACCTAAGACAATCTACTGACTTATATTTTTATTCTAAATTCTAAGCCTTTAAGCTGCCACTACACAGCTCCAGACACCACAGGGATATATTTAGCATGTTAATGTGTAACAGGTTTCATTCATAAGTCTCAATCTATTCTGTAGCATAACAGAGCCAGAGTCAGATGTGCTGTAATTAGCTGGGGCTCCACTCAGGCAGAATAAAAGCTCAGCCTTCTTTGAGTGTCTCTTTCTGGGGAAAGCCTCTGAAATCCACTGCAGACCGGAAAAAGTGAGAAGTTCCTTCCTACTCCTTCCAATTTCAACAAGTTGAAGGGTTGTTTCTCATTCATGAGCCTAGAAGCTATTAATAAAATTACTGGATGAGAATGGTTAACCCCAGAAAGTGACACATACCTTACGCTTTGCAAGCCAATATGACAACAGTCAAAACAGAAATCAGCCTTTCAGTATCTCAGCACGTAAATGTCTGCAGTTTAATACAAACATATCAGACGACATCCTATCAGTTGCAGACAGATGAGTCACAAGAAAGCTTGAGACAAGCAGACCTAGAGTCACCTCCAGCCTGCACAGCACTTCCTGTCTTGGATAGAGAGTGGTGGTGAGTTCTGTCAGTGAAGCAGAACGCCTGGCAGGCAGATGCAGAGCCCTGCACTTCCCATCCCCTCCTGGGGAAGGGGGAGCAGAGGGTGAGGAGAGAGAAAGAGCTGCTCTCCAGCAGGCCTGCAGTTGGTAGGGCAATTTGCTCCCAAGCAAAGGAATATGAAAACATCCCTTAAAGAAAAAATGTGGAATGAGGCGGAGACATTTGTGGCTGGAGGGTAACAAAAGCTTTGGCTGCTTTGGTTTCTTACTCCTGTTTCATAGAGCCCCAGACTGGTTTGGGTTGGAAGGGACCTTAAAGCTCATCCAGTTCCAACCCCCTGCCATGGGCAGGGATACCTTCCACTAGACCAGATTGCTCCAAGCCCCATCCAACACTGAGCACTGAAAGGGATAGGGCTTTATAAAGCCTGGAAGTAAAGATGTTCCATCAAGCAAACCTGACATTTTGCTTTTTCTCTCCTAAGAGCACAACTCCATAGCATGGTTTTGCCCCAGCAAGCACTAGCATCTATCAAAGTGACCATGTGTGTTAGAGCAAGCAGTGCTAGAGGACTCAGAGCAAGATTTGGGCATCTGTTTAGAGGGGGGTTTCTGCCCCTACCAGAATCAACCCATGACTGCGAATGCCTTCTCCTCTCTCCCCACTCATTAATAAATAAGCAGAAGAACAATTTACCACGTCCCGCAGCATCCTTAATCAAGAGCAGTGCAAAGAGAAGGGAATGTTGGTCCCCTCAGCTCAGGGATTCCCCTTTCCTGGTGCTGGAGACCTCTGAGGTGTGACTCATCACAGCCTTCCTAAGGCAGTGGGAATCTGCCTACAGCGTGAATGGCTTGGGTTAGCACCTTGACTCAGCATACTTATTTACATGGTTCCTCTGTTGGCAAAATCTTCAGCCTTCCCCTTCCAGGTTTGCAGCAGAGAAAGGAGAAATACAGACAGAATTTCTGCAGGCAGGCCTCTCTAACTTAGTTCTCATGAGATAAATCAGAACAATAACTCTCAGCACTACCTCCTCTTGCACTTCTCAGATCCCTTTAATAGGTTGCAAAGAAAAAGGGGCTGCACAACCGCAGGTATATCATTTGCTGTCTACACTGTCAGACCCCATTACCCCCTCATGTCCTGCCCTTCGTTACCATCTTCCTTGCAGCAGTGAGCCTGCCATGAGATGTTTTCAGGGTGGAGCAGGTAGGGCACAGCTCCCAGTGGAAAAACATCTCCGAAGGTTTGGCTTGTGAGTTTTCCAATAGATCCACACCCATGGCAAAGCAATGCTCAAGGGCAACTGAGTACCTGGGGAAGGAGGGGGAAAGGGATGGCTGGGCTTAAACCAGGGCAAGAAGAGAAGTCAAGCACATGCACTGCAGCCTGGGGAGCCCCTGGGAGAACCATGTATGTGATTCTCATACACACCATGCAGCTGGGGTATAATCTTGAATTTCTGCTGGGCATTTGATGTGAAAGTTATTCCTTTTGGACAGCTTGCTGTGGTCAGAAATAGCATTTACTGCCTTCACTGCCAGGGTAGCTGCAGAGGGAAGATGGGCAGTTTAAAAGTGCCTCTGTCTTCAGAGGCCAGTTGAGGTGCTGGACACAGGCTACAGCTTGGCCAGGCAGGGGAAAAACACCCAGGCACACTGAGTTGGAGTGGCCTTACCAGCCACATCAGGGTGGGTGAGAAGGAGAGCAGCGGGGAGCAGCCAGACAAGCAACATTGCAGCCTAGAGAAGAAGTTGCGTACCAAAAGAGGAATGTGTGTTACCTTTCATTGAAGGCTAGACACACAGGGAGGCATTTTTCTCACCCATAGATGATTCTGAGTTCCAAAAAGCCAGATGCAGGCACTGGATTTTAAAAAGAAGTAAAAAACTTAAGCACAAGCTCAGGACCTCTTTTGATAAATACTGCACCACAGGGTGATTCAGCTCTGGCTCAGGTAGGGCCCTTTATCTGACCCTATGAAAATGTCTAATTGCCTTATGTTTCTCCCACCTGAAAAATCCTAGAATGGTTTGGGTTGGAAGGGACCTTAAGGCTCATTCAGTTCCAAACCCCTGCCACGGGCAGGGGCACCTTCCACTAGACCAGGTTGCTCCAAGTCTTGCCCAACCTGGCCTTGAACACTGCCAGGGATGGGGAAGCCACAGCTTCTCTGGGCATAAAATAAAGAAGAAAGCTCCCTTATCACCCAGAGATGATAAGGTGAACAAGAGGAACAAGATGTAATTGAATGACAGTGAGGGATGAAGAGGGTCAGATACTTGGGAAGAACACTACAGCATCCTTTTGCTCTCAGTGGGATGAATGAAATAGCTCAGTTCTAAGCAACTATAATGCTTTAAACTCAAATATTTGAGCAAGAGATAGCTCCTGAATATTGCAGAGCTTAAAACAAGAGGGGAGGGGGGGAACATGAACCAATATACTACAAAAAACCCTCTGTTTTCCAACAGCTGTGTAACTGGAAAGCATTCATCCAGGAAAAAACCTGCCTCAGATACATACAGTATCAATGCGTCCTTCTTTTCAAGCCTGATGAACAGGAGTGAATATATCAACATAGCAAAGGAATTCACATCTATCTGTTTCTAACTGTAGAAGTTAGCAGAATTAGCAGAAAGTGCTCAAATTCAAGTGGCCAGGCTTGGGAAATTACATCTTCTATGATTTTTTGTGTTCTAAACCATCTCTTGAAACACTGCTGACATTGCCTGTTCTGCAAATTAGCTGGGTAGCCACACAGGCTCCTCTTAGCCACCATGTCACCCTATCGCTAAGCCAGCCCAGTTCAGGCACTTTCTTTCTATCCAAGGCACACAGCACTCTCTGTCACAGTTTTCACAGATCAGTCTGACAGTCTGCTCTTGCCCAGCTTTCCCACAGAGGACTTGTGCTTCAGCACTCTGTGACCCGTCCACTGTTCCCATCTTGGGAGCAAGAAACTTGCCTTAAACCTGCAAAGAGCCTTCAATTACCTTTGTTTTTGAGGAGGGGTAAGTGGCTTTTTGCCCGTGTTTGAGTAGAGCTGAGGAGGCTTCCCATCCACAGCAAGGCTTCCCAACCACAGCTAACCATTTCCTTGCTATTTTTCAGCTGCTCAGGCTCTCAGCAGAGTGAGAAACCAAATGTAATGGTCATTTCAAGCATTCTACAGATAGCAGGTCAACTAAAGTAGTTATTACTCTTCTGCTCTTGGCTAAAGGGATTTTGCAAAGGACTGAATTGAGACAGGGAATCTTTGCACAGCAAAGGGCTAGCCCATCCAAAACATGAGCAGTGGTGGTACACACAATAACCAACACCTGTACTTCGTACTGACACAAACGCCTTGAGAGCTGTAATGGCCATCTCTATTATTTCAATAGCATCTGAAGGAAAACAATGCATAGGAAGAGAGGTGGAGAATGTTAATGGTGGGAAGTTTTAAGTGTGGATGAAAGTGCTTTGTTAAGTATTGTCTGCCAAAGGCTCTAATGCTGGAGGAACTTTGCCAAGCAGGAATTTGGCTCTGTGAATCCCTTTGTCTGTTTATCAGGTTTCCTTAAGCCTTATCCCAGCCCTTACCCCAGACTGGGTGCATAAGTAGGTCTAAGATAATGATGCCTATATATTTAATATACCATGAATATTTAATATTCATAAAGTAAGGCCTTTAGGGTGTCAAGAAAGTCATACAGTGATCTTAATCCAGCAAAAGACTCTGGCAGAATTTAACTTCTCAGTAAACACGGAGCCCTGCTGCTGCTCCCCTGCTCTGTGCAACATTGCTAAGGATTTGATGGGATCATTTCAAAGATGTTCTGCAAGTCCCAGCTTCATTTTGTGACAACCATGAATATAAAAATCATCCAATGTTATTTACATTGGAGTTACAGAAAGGAAGGCATCAGCCAAACAATAAAAATCTCCTTGTTTGACTAGATAATGAGCCACCAACAAGGGATGGTTATTTAAATCATCTTCAAAGAGCCTCACAGCCAAGAAGACCCAAACAAAGCTACTCTATAAAATCTCCTTGCCTGTTTCTGAAACCCCAAAGCAAACCAACATTTTTATGTGCCTATTCATGATAAAACTTCTGTTGAGAAAGACTGGTCTGATAGCTTGGATATTTTGAACACTATATCTAACAATAATAGTGAGAGATATCTTGATTAAAAGGAAAAGACAGTTCAGAGTAGTTCCTGCTGGCACTGACTGACACAAACAGTCCACGGGTAGCTATAGCAAACCTGAGACAAAGGGGGACTAAAGAATGAATGGCTCAGCCATAAAACAGCCTCCTATCTGTTAAAGGCACAATAGCTTTGTTAGATCAAATCCAGCTATTTAGCTAGAAAGTTGGATCCAGCACCATAAATTAGGGTAATTCAGCCCTGAGAACAGCCTTGCACTCACACACAGCCAAGCTCAGTGGTGAGAAGGTACCAAATAGATGCATCCACAGGTTTCCTGGGCTCCCCCCTCACCACTTCACTCACTAACAAAAGTGTCACATGTGAGTTGAGGTGAGCTTTTAGTCTTTCCACTCATCAGCTGTTCCTATTTGCCACAGGAGGTAAGGACTGATGCTGAATGCATGAAGTCATTAGTATCTTTTATATGCCCTGCATGCCAAAGCCCTTGGATTCCCTCTCATTTTTCCTCCCAGGCAGTAAGTAAGGCCACCACTGTTTGCTTCAAGCCAAGCATGATGCTCATAAAATAGTTTTCAGCAGCAGATGTCAAGAAGCTGCAGAAATGCTTCAGGGTCAGAAAGACCTTTCTGGAGCAGGAGGATCAAGCAAGCATAGCTGAAGGCCGGCATTTCCTATAAGTAATAGCATATAGTTAAGTATATAATCACCCATCACTAACTCAGAGCTCAGAGTTGAAGTGCACTTTCACCTATTGAAACTCAAGCACCCAAGTTAGATGCAGCGCAAAGCGTATGGGCAGATTTACTGTTACAGAACAGGAATTGCTCTGCATTGGAAACAGCATCAGAGTAGTTCCTAAATGCCATCATCTTCACACAAATTTGGCACCTAACCTTAAATAGGAAGCAACTCCTTCCACTTGTGATTCCCAGCCCAAAAGCTTTCCCAGGAGTTTAACTTTTAAAAGCTGAAGGAGTAGTTGTATGGCCTCCTGTTTCATCTGACTGCTTCACTAGTGGCAATCACAAAGGTTCAGCCCATTGCTGGGGGACTTAAACTTGCAGATTCTGCTTTGTAGGAGACTGGCCTAGCACCCAGGTTTTTGTGAAGGGGGTGCTCTCATTCCCTCTATTTCCCAGCATACCATAGCCATTATAAGTGAGCTGAGAATTAAGACAATTGTTTATAGTGTTTTGGGTACTGACAATAAGAGAGGGTTTGGGTGCAGGATCCTAAGCTTGCAAAGACTCACTTGCAAGTGGGACTTCTCCATCCCACAATCAACATTTTAGAAGCTAGAAACCATTGGGGAAGGACAGGGATGATGTGCTAGGTTTGACTCGCCTTGAGACCAGAAGCTCAGCATAGCTCATCCTTCAATATGCTATAATCATAATTTCTTGGGAAGGGGCAAATGCTACTGTGCCCTGACCTGACCAGTCAGACCCTGCACTGGCTGAGGACATGTACTGGTTTGAACCCTGTGTGTAAAGCAAACCAGAGAATAACTAATTTACGGAGCAAGGATTAAGTACTGAAATGTCTGGCTCTGTCTAGACCACAAGCATACCTAACTACAAGCAGGATTTTAGGTGGTTGGTGAAGTCAGCCCGTGTTAGTCTCAGCAGCTATGCCAGCTTAAACAGCTTCCACCTTCGCCTGTCTCCCATCAATCATTCCCTCTGCTTTGACATCCCAGTTGATCTCAGTGCTGCTCAAGACACAGCATTAATGAAGAGATCAAGTTAGACTTTTCTTCTAGGATTATTTTATAGCTCAGAGCTGCTCACTGATCCAGATTTACCATCCAGACAAGCACGCCAGGCACTGGGTTAGAAACAAGCAGGTAGAGGGAGGAGACATAGGGACCAGTTTAGGCTGCTCTTGCTACTCAGGGAAGACCAGTGAATCTGCTTCTGGGATTGAGCAGCAGCTGACTGAGGATGTGGGGACCCCTTTCTGGATTCAGGTGCTTTCAGTCTCTTCTGGGGCGATACCATAATTCTGAACTAGATAATCTCTGGCAGACAGATGCTCTTCAGTGTTGCTCTGTTAAATTACTCATAGTTAATACTTAAACCTTCCCTGCAATGATGCCTCTGTACCAGCCTTCGAAGTTGCACTTTTCCTTAATAACCCACTAATTTGCTAGTATCATGGTGGTGATGAGTTGCTGAAAACTGAATACATGTTGCTAAGGGCCATAAATTCAGAGCCTGTTACCTTCTCATCTCAGAAACCAGTGCGCTTCAGGGCGCTGAGCCTACCACTGAACTAACAGTTATCAGCGTTGGGAATTGAATACATTGCAGAAGCAGCCAGTGTAGAAACAGCATCTGGGCAGACGTGTCAGAAGTGGGGATGTCTCTTATCCCTGCAGCCTGTGTGGCACAGGGGTCTCTGGGTTTGAGCTCTATTGCTGTTTTAACCAGTATACTTGTAAATGAACAGCTTATTCCAGGACACAAAATAGTTGTGGTTTAAGGCTACGATGCAGCTCTAGGTAAGCCACAAATGTTTGCATCCCAGAGCAAGAATTTCCAGGTTGTCCAGACAATCCAGGAGAATGAATTCAATTGAGCTGTCAGGCAGATACAGACTTCTGTCTAGACGTACAAAGCACACGTCAGGACAGGTAGACAAGACACATGTATGAGAACCTGGGTGGCAGCAGGAGATAGCGAAGGAAGCAGTGTTCAACAGCACAGCAGATGTTTCAGTGTGTCTAACCAACCCCAGACAGCCTTACAGGGATTTGGCAGAAATCATCCTTGGTCTTCCCTGAGGCCATGTCCTGTCGTAAGTCTGTTTGTGTGTATTTGCTGTCATGCTTAAGAAGGCAGCAACACAAATATGGGCACATAAAAACAAATGGATTCTAACAGGGAGGATAATGTGGGGATAAATGCAGCTTTAAAATTCTTGCTCTCCAGATTATAACTTGGTTCCTTGAAGGAATACCTATGGACACGCTTAACTCTCATGAAAACTGGAGCCTCAGCCCCTTGTTGGGGATTCATCTCTGTCTCTTTAGGAACTAAGGTGGAAAGATGCTATAAGACACAGGTAGGCAGGACATGGGAGGTCAGTTCAACTACCTCTGATTCTCATGGGACACAGTAACCTTGGATCTCTCAAAGGAATTCGCACCAGATCAAGTTATTTGAGGGTCTTTGATCATAGGGAGAGAAAGAAAACAGCAATTAGGCTGCAATGCCAGTGCACCCTTCACTCCTGCCCCATATTTAAGTGGGACAGATGGTCCCAAGCAATGCTAAAAGCCCATGCTGAGCAGATCTCACACCATTACTGAGTATGGATTTGCCAGATGAGATACAACTTAGCAATAACATTTTCCTGGATCGTTTCAGCAAAGTATCAATACATCCAGCTGGATGTCTGCCTGGACCACAGGGTTGGTCAAAGAGTCCTGTTGGAGAAGTAAGCACCCCAGAAGCCTCCGGTCTGCTTTAATCAACTTCTGCTAAAGCTCCCCAGAAGCTTTAATAATAAATATATGCATATCTATATATCTGACCCAGTCATTAAAGAGAGGCAACACTGTCAGAGACCAAAGGAAACGATAGGTTTCAGAAGTAATTACATACCCTGTCTGGACAAATGATCCCCTGCCAATGGAAATGACTTCTAATAATTTTTTAAGAGGCTGGTTTTTAATAACTGCTCTCTAAAGCGAGCTGGGAATAAATACCCATTAAAATCAGCTACAGAACTCAATAGGAAAGAATCAAAACAAACACAGTGGGTTTAATTTGGTGAACTTTCTCCTCTGTGTTCCTGCACACTGCCTTGCTGCACTCTGCAGTCCTTTCAGTAATTCCCCCATCTCCACTAAAACTCAGCTGCAGACAGAAACTGGAGAGGCCAGACTCCTAAAGGATATCGAACCACATGGCTTTGTGCTAAATAATGTAGACCTGCAGCCTCCTCTTTTTTCCCAGCCCCCTTCTCTCTCATTTTCACCTGAAAGGAACATGCCACAAAACAGCCCTTAGCCACAAACTCAGGAGCATACAGGTACCAGCCATCACAGCACTTAGGGCAGAATAGACTATGACAGAAAGAAGAAGAATCTCTCAAAAATGCGTATTTTTGCCCTCACGAATTAAATCTTTAAGCACGAGCACTAAAATACATCCTGCACTTAAGAATTCTCTTTTTAAATGAGAATTAGAGAACCACTTGGGTTGGAAGGGACATTTAAAGCTCATCTATTTCCACCTGCAATGAGCAGAGACAGATGAGCAGGTCCAGACAGAAGAAACTTTCACCTTGCCACATGAGCAATGGTCTTCTGAGACTGCCCACATCCCTTGGGACACTGGCTCAAGCTGGAGGTACGAGGAAGCTAAAGAGACAAGCTGGTGAAATGATATAAACCTATTTGCTGATATAAAAATAGAATTACTATTTTTCTTTGGAAAGCACTTAAAGCAGATACTGTTTTTTACAACCTTCCCGAAGTTTTTACGGCAGCTGCCCAGGTTTTTAATGCAAATATCAGGAGTACATTCTGACCACTGGAAGATGACAAAAATGTTTTGATAAACAATTTTGTTGGAAGTTTTGGAACTTTTGGGAGGAAAAAAAAAGTTATGAAAAAATACTTTCACAGAGGTACCTTTCTGTGGAAAATTTTGGTTTAAAAAGCCCATTGATTTGCACACAGTTTTTGGAGTGCCGCTAAGGGGATGAAAGCTGCTCCTGTTTACTTACAAACACGATTACGTTCATGGAGTTGTAAGGACAAAGTGAGCACCACGTTAACATAGCTTGGCAACCCAGAGCAAATGAGGAGCTGCATTTGCTCATGAAATAGTGTAGCTACACCTTGAGTTTCCTGCTGTAAAACACAACCTGTTAGCTGGGATGCTGCAGTGGTCAACAAAGGAGGAGGATGGTGGTCGTCCTGCATTTCCATGGGTACAGACAAGAGGGATGCAGAGCTCATGGCAGGGGCTGGAGCGGCCTCTCCATGCACCTGGGGCTCCAGGAGGAGTCATGTTTCCTTTGAAGTATGATTACAGCTGTGCAAATAATTGTATTTTGGTTTCCTGGCTGAACTTAAAAACACCGTATTTTTTTTTCCAGATCCATCCAAAAATGATATAAAGTTTCTGAGTGCACCAAAAAATAGAACTCATCTGCCCCCCACCTGAGGTCAAACAAAACCTTGCCTTTAGCCCAAAAGGAAAAAATATTATTTTAAATCTGTATTTTTCAGCCAGTGACAATACCCTCAGCACAGTACCAAAGTCACAGAAGCCCAGACTGGTTCATTCAGTATTTCCAAACATGTTTGGAAAACAAAGTTTGCTACTTACGTCTTTATTACCAGTACTGTCTTAAACTAACCTGGAAAGTGATTTTGGCTTATTAAAATTAGCTTTCTGAGATGATGGCATTTATCCCCTCCCATAAAGGTAGGAGAAGATACAAACAGCATTGCCATCACTTGCTCTACAACCACATATGAAACACCAGCTACAACTCACACAGAATAGAGCAGCCACTGCCTTGAAAGGCCTCAGTGCTCAGTCTGGAGAAGCCACTTCTATGCCACAAGAGCCACAACAAAAGTAAGTGGGAGTCCATATGACTGAGATTTTGTAGCCACATAGATGAGGTGGATAAAAGATGACAGAAAAAACAGAAGCATTTATATTGCCTGACACAGCAAATGCCAGTTCTCATTCCCTCAGGGAATCCTGGCCTGACTGTGGCAGTGCAGCTCCAGCTATTATGAATATAAGCCTGAACATAAGTTTCCTTAAAACAGCTTGCATATAAAGTGAAACAGGCATACTTTGGCATATAGAACTGTATTTAACGAAGAACTGGTTTAAAAATGCTGACACTTGCCAAGAATATTTCACCAAATCAAAACAGGCCATTAGCCAGGCTCTGGCTGTTCCAGATGCATTAACGTCAGGTTCCTATTCTGAAAGGCTGGACGTCTCAATGGCAAAAACATCATCCAGCCCCAGGCTCAGGGTGGAGGAAACAGGCTGGTCCAACATGAAGACACAGACAGACTCAGTGGGAGCCTGTACGTTGCCTTTAGCAGCCTTGGATCTGGACCTGGCTGTGTTTGTATTCCCAGCACACATTTCTCTTCCTTACCAATACCCCAAAACTACTTAAGCAGCCTGGGACACCTTCCCCACATCATCTTCTGCCATGTCTTCAGATTTTAGTTTGATCAGAAATCAAACCTCTCCTGTATTTTTTCAATTTTCTGCTTCATAGCATGGAACAACCCCATCCAATGCTCTTCATTTCCTGCAGACTGGAGTCCAACAGTGAGAATTAGACAGTTTAATTGCTTGTCTTTTACTTAAGTCTAAGGTGCAGTATTATATTGAGAAGCACTTTTCCTCTATTAAGTCAGATGTCTAACAGGCTCCAGTTAAATGACATTTGCCTAACCTTGCACATACAGCAACAAGAAAAATGACACTGAGAACACACCAGATATTTTCTTGGGTCCTGTGAGCACATCCATAATAAGTCTGGGGAGCAAAACTGTTTAGAAATCTGTGACTTAAGGTCTAGGTCTGCCATCCAACTCCTGACTGCAGCTGAAGATTGAATGGAACTGGTCTCGTATTCAACAGCTTTAATAAGATATGAGAAAAGGGACTGAGGAGAAGATGATGGATTGTAGAAGTAGAAGGAACAAGATAAAAAGATCAGTCACAGCAGAAAGGGGACCTTTCTTGCTTGCACCCAACCTAATTCAACTGGAATAGATTCCCTGTCCTCAGCTACCAGTCTGAGGATAAACAACAATGAAGACACAATAGGAGTTGAATGGATCAGGTGTACACTTAACATGCGTAAGTCCATTCCTGCTCTGACTCCATTCTGTAGCAGTATGCTGGTTTAGACAGCAGTTCAATCATCCTTCAGGCAGAAGTTATCCTCCTTCACAATGCCAGCAGATGCCTGGTCAGCAGCCACTCTGAGGCTAATGAGATACAAGGCTTTGTTGCATTCAGTAGGTTTCCAGCCTGACAGCCCGTGTATTACAGACTGATCATGCTATAATCATCATATGCAACTGAAGTATACTTCAGTCCTTGTGCTGATACTCCAGTCGAAGTTTCACTAAAATGCACACAGCCCAAAAAAGTGTGCCTGTGGTTCTTGGAAGCCTCAAGCTAAACTTAATAGCATGACAAAAACAACTGAGAGCTTATTCAGTGCATCATCCATGGCATTTATTAATATTAGATCACCCACATTCATTGGCTACTTTCCTCTTGTGAGTAGATATCAGAAGAGATTTGTTTCCTTTCAAATCATTTCTCGTTCCCAAGTCAGAAGGGACCTATGTAAGAAAGTCATATTTTGGAAAATAGAGTATAACCTCAAAAATCTACCCCTAAATTGCTCCTTTTCAGCGCCATCCAAATTCCAGTAGCTTTTAACAGAGCAGCAGAATAGCTCAACACACAAGGCTTCCTTTCTGTGGCAGACAAGGCTGACACAAAGTTAAAACTTGATGTTTACATCCTCTCCTAGACAGATGGCTGTTTATCTTCTCTGACCAAGTACGCGTATCTGGCCAGTCTCCAGCACACCGGTGGTGGTGCTGTCATACTTCACCCTGCCTCCTGAACCCTCTTCCCCAAGCCTTGTTTCTCCACACATACCCAGCTAGACATCATTTTCTAAGCCCACCACTTGAGCAGTCCCTGCTTACCCTTCCAAAATCCTGGAAATGGAAGTGACAGCATCTCAGCACTCATCACTAGCACTGTTGCATCTTCTCATGGTTGAAATGCTTTCAGCAATGAAAGTGATGCATGTTAATCTTCAGCAGCTCTTTCTACTGAACGGGGTCAAAGGTGTCAACTGCCCATTTACAGCTTTCTCCACAAATCGTGTTTCTCTCCAGGTTCAGAGCCTTGCTGATGAACTCAAGCAGAGAGCTTTCCATTGACATCAGGCCTGAAGCAGCTATAAATGTAATCTTGCTTTGCCTCTAACAAAACCTATGAGCTTCTTTGCCTCTTAAAAACACTTGAGAACTTCTGTGCTTGGAATTCTGCACTTTACAATCCGAGCTCGTCAAACTCTCACTCTATTTCTGGAAGCTTTCAAAACCAGTCCAGGGAGCGCCTTTCTTGGCCTGGCAATCATGTAACTTATCTTTACTCCCAGCCACTAAACAAGTGAAGGCAATAAGTAAGTAAGACTGCAAATTCTACCTTTCTTCATTGTGGCATTCATTTTTCAGTGGCTCAGACAGCAGAAGGCTATCATCCCAACTTTACATCAAAGAATCTGCCAGCACATGTCTGGCTTCACATTCAGTGAACACACCGTGTATTTTCCTGGGCCCTGTGAGCATGTCCTAAGCCTGAGGTACAAAAAGGAGCCTGTCCAAAGACTTCATGGATTTTGAGTTAAGAAAAATATTACTACCGTTAACATAGCTTTTGGAACATCTCTTTTCCTTCATATCAGTCACAAAGAAGCAGGTTTTGGCCTATGATACCTGCAGTTCTCTAGTTGAAGTTCATCACTGCCTTCCTGCCTTCTAAACTGGTGGTGATTGCTCAACATAATTAAGACATCATAATAGTCTAAAGTTTAATTCGTACCTTTCAAAGTATCAGTTCCGCCACAAACCCCAAATCAAGGGGAAGTGCATTTCAAGCACTAGAGTTTGGGATGGTCTCCAAAGAGCTGATCCATGCACAGTATTATCTATTTCCATAGAAAAATATGAATAAACTGAAGTTATGACAAATGCAACATTTTCCTAGGGAATCCATTGTGTCCTTACCCCACCATCACAAAGGATTAATCTTTTGTAAGATAAGACAATATAATAGAGACATAAGTTTTTTTGAAGATGTATGGGAGGGTCTTATATTCACTGCACAGGTAATATTAACCAGAAAGCTATTTACTTTTACACAGTCAGCCAATTTCACCTTACTGCAATATAAAGGCCTGGCAAACCTCATGTGGAGAATAGGCCAGTTTGTCATGGTAAAAACTGGTAGAACATGATCCTAAATGTAGTTACATGAAGTGGAGCCATTTGTCCATCATGTTTGAAAAATCATGGCAGTCAGGTGAACTTCCCAATGACTGGAAAAAGGGAAATATAACCCCCATTTTCAAGAAGGGGAAAATGGATGACCCAGGGAACTACAGAGCAGTCAGTCTCACCTCTGTGCCTGGCAAAACCTTGGAGCAGATTCTCCTGGAAGGCATGCAAAGGCACATGAAAAACAACAAGGTGTTTGGTGACAGCCAGCATGGCTTCACTAAGGAGAAATCCTGCTTGACCAATTTGGTGGCCTTCTATGATGGGGCTACGGAACTGACGGACAGGGGTAGAGCAGTTGACATCACCTACCTGGACTTGTGCAAAGCATTCAACACAGTCCTGCATGACATCCTTGTCTCTAAACTGGACAGACATCAATTTGATAGGTGGACCACTCGGTGGATAAAGAACTGGCTGGATGGCCACACAAAAACAGTTGTGGTCAATGGCTCAATGTCCAGCTGGAGACCAGTAATGAGTGGTGTCCCTCAGGGATCGGTGATGGGACCGGTCTTGTTCAACATCTTTGTTGGTGACATGGACAGTGGGATTGAGTGCGCTGTCAGCAAGTTTGCCAATGACACCAA
>WYDI02007157.1:0-38665 GCA_009867235.2 Psittacus erithacus
GGACTGGGGGGCGTGGGGGGAAGGACAGGTTGTGGGGGGAAAACAAGCAGGCTACGTGGTTTGTCTAATTTATGACTAAGCTTAAACCACAACACTGTTTCTCTATTTCCTTAGTTCCAGAAAAATCCATACATCCCAGTTTTGCTTCCATCTTTTGTCTTGTCCAAGCCGCATATATGTTATTAGCAAAAATACAGATGTCCGCATAGATTTCATGAGGATAATTGAGATGAGCGTTTAGATTTGATTTCACATATTTTGAATATTACAGTTCAATCATCCTTCTTGTTTTAATATATATTTTAAGCATTTGATAAAGTAGCTTTTTGTCCCATAAAGCTACTACATGACTGGCCATAAATCTGACTCAGATAAAATACTAAAATTTGATTTTTTTTTTTTTTTTTATTTTGAAATGTCTCTAAAGTAGATTAATATATTCAATTATTCTAAAAAGTCCTCAATCAAGTAAAAAATTCAGCTCTTGGGCAAAGTGATGGCGACTTGACTGGCAAATCCCTCCCATGTAACGCTCACCCTGGCAGCCTTGCACCCCAAAGAAGCTTGTATGTTAACTGCATGTTACCACAGGTCCTTGTCTCTAATCACGTGGATATCACTAGCACATATGCTACAAGTGTATAAATATAAGAAGAGCTCCCACTCTCATGCATATTTATGCCATAACTTTAAAATATCATATGCACTAATCTCTGAAAATATAGGAGAAAAATGTGGGAAATAAATGAGCATTCTTTCAGCTTTACAGGATTCCTGCCAATCATTTGCTATTTGATCTAAAAAGAACAACAAAAATGAACACAAAAATAAAAGCTAACCCCAGAAGCGATAGCAAACATAATGCACACTCATGTTACAGTGCCTGCAAAAAAAAATGCTATTTTTTTTAATGTATTTACCATAGACAAATACTCTCAATACCTTCTCTTGAATAAACATCTCTGCATCTCCCTTTTCTCTTCTATGATCCTGCCTTATAGCACAGTCTTACTAAGTCTGACTTGGTCTTCCACCTAAATCAATGGGAGTTTCAAAAGAAACAAGGGCAGGAAACTGTTTATGGGAGAGAATTTTTCTCATACATGCTTGTAAGGTGCAAGGGCTTAGGGTGTAGGGCTGTGTGTCAGTGCTAGTCCTGGTGAAGTTTGAAAGCAACAGCAAAAGTGTTTTGGAAGGTGGCATTTACAGTGTGCTTCCAATCTGTATACTGAACCTTTAAAATTAAAAGTTAAATTTATAATCAAAAGGAAAAAGATCTGTCTTCCAATTGAAGGAAAATTCTTCAAATAAATAATTGTTCTAGCCTTCTTTTTCCCCACAAAATAACTTGTTTGTCTTGCAATTCATGGAATCATAGGTTGGAAGGAACCTCAAGAATCACCAATTGTTGGGCAGGATTAGTAGGAGAAAATGAAACTGTAGTTTGAAAATAGCTTGAACAATGCTTGTAAAACCCTCTCTGCCTTTTGTGGAAGAACTGAGATTGCAGAGGTTTGATAGATTTCCAAACGTTTTCTTGTTGCAATTTGCCAGCTCAAGGTTGGGGTTTAGTTTTTCTGCTGCTTTTTATTGTTTGTTTGAAATTATTGTGTCTTAGATGGTATAAATAGTCTGAGATGGTATAAATAAGAGTCTGAAAGAGCATCTCAATTACTGGCAGCACCTTGAGAACTTGCAGCATGTGAGCTTGTTGCCATGCTGGAGCAGAAGAGGGGTATCGTGGTTTAAGCCTAGTCAGCCACGCAGACTCTCTCTCACTGCCCCCCTTCCTCCCCTCAGCTCCCAGAGGGATGGGGAGGAGAATGGAAAGAATGCAACTCCCATGGGTTGAGATAAGAACAGTCCAGTAACTAAGGTATAACACAAACCGCTGCTGCTACCACCAATAATACTAATGATAAGGGAAATACCAAGGGAAGAGAATACAACCGCTCACCACTTGCCGACCAATACCCAGCCTGACCCAGCAGTGATCTAGCCGTTCCGGGTGATTGCCGCCAGTTTATATGCTGGGCATGACGTGCTGTGGTATGGAATACCTTTTTGGTCAGTTTGGGTCAGGTGTTCTGTCTCTGCTTCCTCCTGGCTTCGCTTCCTCCTGGCTTCTCTTCCTCCCTGGCAGAGCATGAGACTCAGAAGGTCCTTGGTCATTACTAAGCAGCAGCTAAAAACATCGGTGTTATCAGCACTGTTCCCGGGCCGAAAGCCAAAAGCACAGCACTGCACCAGCTACTAAGAAGGAGAAAAATGACTGCTACTGCTGAACCCAGCACAAGGGGTTTGCATGCTCCTGCTGCATATGCAGACTTCCAAAGTGGCGAGTGCCCCTAGAATAGGAGTGCTGGAATTAAGTATCTGCAGAACAGGCGGTCTGTAGGGTTTGTACTCTGCTTTTTGTCTTTGTAAAGTCATGGGAAATGGGGTTGAAGGAGACCTTGGGAGATCATTTATTCCATATTTTTGTCAGAGACAGGATCTGTTCTATCAAAGCCCTCTTGCTATGCATATAGTACTTTATTATAATAAATAGCAGCATTTTTTGCACAGTTGAAGTTTACTGTCAGTTCACAGATTTTACACTTCAGGCAGTATATTTAAATGACTTAGAGTGTAAATTGGCACCTAGCTGCTGTGGAAGTAGTGGATTTTTAAATCTGAAGCAGAGCACAGAAGCTGTGATGTGCCCAAGGGCATGGAGCAGGTCCATGGAGTCCATCTTTTCCCTGCACAGCACTGGAATAAAAGCCAAGTCACCCTTTGTGAACAATTTACCATTGCAGGTAAGATCAGGATGCAACAGATCCTTCCCAGGAAAGTTTGTGCTAAGGGATGCTGCCTTTTTGTAAATTTGGGATAATAATCCCAAATAACAGGATAATTTCTAAAAACACAGATGATCTCTGAAATTCTTGGCTAGGCTGGAGGCAAGTGGCACAGTAATGGCACCTCCCCTTTCATGAAGATTGACACTCTAGTTCTTAGGTGTGTTTTCACAGGGGAGGATTGTGGCCCTAAATCAAACTGACAGACTATATGCTGTAACGTGTGCTCATGTGCATTGTCCCAAATGCAGGAGGGGAGGACCAGGATTGTTGTTTGAAAAGAAAGGAATATTTCAGTGAATGCAGCAGATTTGTATCTTATTGGTGCTAAGACCACGAGAGACAAGTGGGGTTGAACACAAAGGTGGGAAGGCTCCACAGCAGAAGCCTGTCAAGAAGGAGCTGAGAATGGGGTGTGTGTGCCTGGTGATACCCACCTGTCATCTCCTTTGGGCTGTGTGTTTTGCTGAAGGATGGCCCTTTTAAAATGAGCACTTCTTCTGTATCCATGTGTTTCCTTTTTCAGCCACATCTCCATTAAGTGAGAGAACCCTCAAAGGCAGCCCCTCCATCCTTCAGACATTTGCTTTACGTAAACCAGCTAGCAAACCGCTCTGTTAGTATTGATGTAGACATTACCACAAATCGCCACTTAGGGACCTGAAAGAATTGACTAACTGGTTTCAGATCCAATACACATAACTTGATCAGACGCAAACTTTAAGTACACTTGCTGGCGTGCCAACTGCACCTACTGGGAAGTGACTCTTCTTCCAGCTATTTAAAGAGGCCCTGAGGGGAAACCATGAAAAAAAAAAGATTTAGGGTTGAGACTTTTGTTACAATGTTTTTTGGATTAGTCTGAGCATGAACAATTAAAACACGACTGTTCTTTGAGAGTCTTGGCCTATAATTTTTTTTTTGTTTGTTTTTTTGGGTTGTGTTTTTTTTTTTGTAAATAAACCTCACAGGTTCAGGTTTTACATCCATCACAGTGACTGTAGATTCCTGAAGAATTTGTTCGGAATCTTATTTATGTTAAAAGTCCTGGATGCTCTCCTGGCATTTGGAGTTGCTTTACAGAGTGTTTACACTGCCAGCCTGGAGCAGTTGGAGTGGGGAAATTGGACTGGGTCTGTTACTGAGAACCAGCTGTGCTCCACCAACAGAAAAATCTTCTGCATTTATTAGCATCAACGCAATAAGACTTTTTCCTGTGGTGAATAATATCTCCTGTGAGAGGTATTTTTCTAT
Source organism: Psittacus erithacus (assembly GCA_009867235.2). Lineage (NCBI taxonomy): Eukaryota > Metazoa > Chordata > Aves > Psittaciformes > Psittacidae > Psittacus > Psittacus erithacus. The sequence continues at coordinate 4,098 of WYDI02007157.1, forward strand.
GATTTGGGAAGTTTGTGTGTCACATTGGCATGGTATTAGACTGCTTTATGTACAAATGGTAAGTCCTTAAGTATTGCTTCTTATTACAACCAAACTTGCAGCTATAAAGCCTTCTTCCATCTTCCTGAGCCAGGAGGACATTCAGCTCCTTGGTTCCATGTGTGCATCACACACAACTTCACTACAGCAGCACCAGCTGATCCCCGGCAGCCCCCTCTTTGCTTCCCACTTTCCAAGGAAAGGGGATTCTGGGCTGCACTGGGAGCACACCTCTGAGCAGCTGACCAAAACGAACAGTGTAGAGATCAGGATTGTGCCAGCCTCACTGGGGCAGTTTGTATGCGCAGAAAGAAGTAATGATTCTTAACGTTAGATTTAAACAGCCATCCAGGCATTCCCTCTCCTACAAGAGTGCTCTAGAACCAGGCTATGGGGCTGCTGCTGAAGGAGCAGCATTCTGCTGGGAGATAAGCTTCTGAGAGTGGGAGCTTCTTCTGGGCCACAGAAACTTTTTTGTGTATATACAAGTTAGACTATTATTTAAAAGAGGTGGGGTATTCTTAGCTGTTTCTTTTATTAGAAGAGGGACATGCCTTAACTCAGATTTATATTAAAAAATAAAAAGTAAGAAAAAGTGTAATTCTAGGAAATCAATGATTTAGTGGTGGTCTTGGCAGTCTTGGGGTAATGGTTGGGCTTGATGATCTTAAAGGTCTTTTTCAACCTGGTTGCTTCTATGATTCTGTGAATGTTCACTTTTGTGGCAGAGGCACTTCACAGCCCCAGGTCAGATTCTTAGTCCTGACAGGGTTCCCATGACCCACCTTTCATGGTCATTGTGCTGTGTGTGTTAGACAGTGAGAGCTTCTCCACAGACAGGTGCCATTTTCTAAAATTCAACTACATTTTGAAAATCCCGTTGTTTGTTTAATTCTGCATTTTGTCTCATTCTGTCCTTTGAATCAGTATGTAGGAAAGAGTAGTTCATTGCTTTGGCTGGTGTATAGAAGGCCTGCTGTACCATGGAGGACTTCCTTTTTGTTATACTTCACCCTGCTTCATCTAGTTTTCCTGTTATATTTTTTCCGTGGTAGTCAAACACTTCAATTTTGGTTTCTTTTTCTTTCCTGTCTCTGCCTCTGTTTATTCTGTCCCCTTGATTGTAAATCAGAAATTTAAATCATTCTTTCCTCTCTTTAATTGCTATCCTTTCCTAAATCATGATATTAGCAAAAAAAGCTAGGTAAAATAGTGCTGTCTAAAGTCAGCACTTGGGAAGCAGTAGGAATAAGCTTTTGGAGGTTGCGCTGTTCAGCTCTTGTGATGGCATGTTGCTTTCATTTTTGTCCTGACCAAGACAAACACAAGAATACTTCGTGTCTTACTCAGGAGATGTAATCACAAAGTTTACAGAAAAAAATACAAAAGCAAATGAGACCATTTCCTAATTTTCATTGTCAGTGTGGGTTTTGGGTTTTTTTTTTCAAAACCTTGGGTTTTGCAGGAATGTTCGCAGAACAGTGGCTGTGGAGTTACCTGAACCTGAGCAACAACACACACTGTGTCACTAGGGTGTTGCCAGCTCACTCGTGATCACCCAGGAGGATTCCTGGTGATGCTGAGCTCTGATGTTAGTGAGACTTAAAGACAAAAGCATTTAATATTTTTGGCATTGACTTACAGTGTCAGAACTGAGAGCTCCACTCAGGAAGTTGGCAGTCGTGAATTTTTTAGTAGATCGTAACAATCAAACAGGATTCTGCGAGATGGAATTGAGAAATATGGGATGATCAAAGAAGATAGGAAGAGTGCAAGACAAATTCAAATCATTAGTTGGAAATCATAGCCTCTTGTGTAGCAACGTTGGGTGTTTCATAGAACAAATCTGTATTTAGCTGCAGGAATCAAAGTTCAGAATTAAAACCTTAGCCGGGGCTCTACATCCTGTTTTGTCCTATGGAAATCAGAACACTACCTAAAGGGTTTTTTCCTACCTAATTGTGATTCATGCAGCTAAAACCAGCGTAGGCAGCCTTGTGTAACTGAATACGGTGTCTGGTTGTGAGGCTTCTGCTTGGGGAATTTGCAGCTGATGTTGCTGTCCCATATCTAGTATTCCAAGAACTTAATGTTGCTATAGAAAGCCCAGGAGGGTCCAGCAGGGCACTGAGGACTGTTTTCTTATTACTAAGCAGAGAGATATTAACAACACAATGTAGAAATAAAAAAAAAGAAAAAAAAAAAAAAAGAAAAAGAAAGAAAAGCAAAGCAAAGACTGCCGCCTGCTCTTTTCTTCCTGGTATTATTATTTGTGACAAAGCCTTTGGTCCATTTTTCTTCATAATTTGCAGGACTCCTAATGGGAACAGCACCTCCCAATTACCATGGTTGCCAAAGGCTAATTTGGTTACCCTCAGGATCCACAATAGAGAAACTGTGTTGGCCCTTTGTAGATATTTGCATACTATACATACCAGGAATGTAAAACAGCTGCCTGGGCCTTATTCCACTATCATGGCAATTATGGGTCATTAGCTTTTTCTTCTCCCCCTTTCTCCCTCTTCTTTCCTTGTTCTCATCTTCTAAACTCTGACAGCCAGCAGAAGCAGCTGAGCTTTTGCAGTTTTTCCAGTGAGCAGCAGCAACACAGGAGGAACTGCCTTGTCCTATTGAGGGGTTGGGGGCTGACGAAAGGCCGCCCGAGCAGTGTGAGTGCCGTCCTCCTTTTATACTCTTTCTTTCCCCTTTTTTCTGTCTTAGCATGCTCCCCAGGAGCATTTACATCAGGACATGTGTGCCTGTGCACGCGTGTACGTGTTGCGCTTGCTGCTGTAAGGGCTGCAGTGGGTGACGCCACCAGTGATAACAGCCACGGCAGTGGTTGTGAGCAGAAGCATGTGCTTCCCTGTGCCCATTGTGTTCCCATCAGACACCCCCTGTCAACACCCCGCTTCTCAGGGGAAACCTCCTTGTACTTCTGAAACTTTTGTGGGCTCCCAGGGGCCCGGAAATTAAAGAAGGGGACAAAAGGCAACTCTATCTTAATTCGTTTGGTATTCAATTCGTTAAATGGCCAGAGCCTTTTAATAGTTTATCTCCCTTTTGTTCTGAACAACATTTACAGTCTCTGTAGTTTGCAGGGAAGTGATGGTTTTGCATATACATTAATTTTTTTATGAACTGCTAATTTTATTGACAATGAGGATAGATTGAAAGACCCGAAGCTTTTGTGTTGTTTTGTTAAAGCAAGTAAGTAAAGTACAAATGTAAATTACATCTCCAGGTTCACATTAGAGGTTTGCAAATAATACTGAGCTAATGGTTATTGCTAAGCAAAATAGCACTGGGATCAATATTCTATACAGTAGAACGCAATACCTCTCTCTCTTTTAATCACCTCATTGCAGAAATGGCATTGAAATTTGAAATCTCATTTTCTCCATTTGTACAAATTGAACATAAATCACTGTGAGTGAGGGGAGGTTTCGGGCAACTTCACTCTTTGTGGGATTGCATTACTAATTAGTGCTGGAGGGAAACAGGGATATAGGCAGGGCTCAACCAGACTCTGCAACTGCCCACAGATGGTTCTGTAAATAAAGAACAAGGGGGAAAAGGAAGGATGGGCTTCATCCTTTTCTGCATCAGGGTCTTCCAAGCAAAGAAAGCACTTCCAGTATTTGTTTCTTACCACCATTAAAAATGGATGAAGAATTAAGAACAAAATACTGGCATTGCTTTTGTTGGTGTTGAGAGTGTACGTGGCACTGTACAAAACAAAATCTGTAGCTGTTTCCCTAGGAACTTGCTTTAAGGGTGAGTCTTGCTATGCTTAAAGTGAAATGTTGTATCCCATGTTGTGCTTTTATTGGAGGGGAAGAGGGATGCTGTTGGTGGTGGAATGGTGTGCAGAATTCTGGGTAGAATCTCAAAATAGTGTTGTTCCTGCTGGCTGGAAAAAAACCCCCATAGTTGCTATTCTACTGTCTCTGATTTGCTTAAATAATGTTTATGAAGGAAATACTGTCAGAAAAAACTTTGCTACCGATCACTTTAAACCCTTTTTCCTGTGGGGTTGTGACTGGCAGCATGTGTCATGTGTGTGCTCCCTCAGCAGCTTGGCTTATCCAGAATGATCCAGGACATCAAAACATTCAGATAAAGGTGGCAGACATTGGATAAGTGGTACAGGTTGAGAGATAGAACAGATTTGGATTAAAAGGTTTAGATAAACAGGGTTTTATTTGTCTGTGTGGAGAGGATACTGTGATATTATGAAAGGAGGAGTCTGAGTGATTCTGAAAGTTTCCCAAGGAGTGGGTGTGTTCCAAGCATGACCCCCATGGATAAAGGCTATTTGAAATTAGTCACTGTCAGTCCCAGAGATTTATCATTACACCTATATTTTCCATCATTTTCATGCTTTCTAGACCACTACAGTAGGAGATAAATAGGTAACTTTATGGGAGAAACTGTTATTGCGGCTCGTTATATAAATTTGTTCTTGCCAATTTCAATACCTAAAAGTGAAGAAAATAGTGTTCCTCACTTTCATGTTTGAAATACTGGGCTTGCGGAGCTTCTAGCAGAGAAGAAATAACTCAATTTTAGAAATTTGGGGGCAGAAATCTCAGATTCATACCAAGGGCTGCTTCAGGTTTAGACTATTCCAAAGGATGAAAAAGAGATCCAAGTTATTATAAATGTTGATTTCAGATATAGTTAGGATGCTCTTTGAAATGTGTATTTAGTCATATGGCAAATAAATGGCAGAGAAGTTTGCTCCTGTTTGGCTTGGTCTGTGCTGTCAAGCTCTAGAGAAGGACTCGCATGTGCGCCACTCTCCCAGCTCCATCTATCCCACCTTCCTCACTGGTATCACACAGAGCTGGGGACAACCTCTGCATGGTTTGAACTGGAGGACTGCTCCTGTGTTGTGTCTTTTGACACACAAATGATCTTACAAATGGCAGGAGTCTTTGGAAAGTGGGGTATAATATAAAGGACAAATCAGCCTCTCTGCTTCAGTAACAGATGCCCATCAATGAATCACTGATCTTCTAGAGCCTCTTAGCATGCTGCTTTCTGTATTGACTTGCTCAGGCATGTATTTGGACCCAGCAGAACATACAGTATCATTTGTTCTGCTCTTGTACCCATAGCAAGAGGTTACGTGAAGATAGTATGAGGGAGAGACATGTCAGTAATAGCACATCCAGCCATATGTTTAATTAATGTCATTTGCCTCTGTCGTGCTGGGTGCATTAAAAAACATAAAAATATATACATTTAGAGAAAAAACAGAGTTTCAGTTAAGATTTTATGCGAAAACTGACTTAAAGGTAGGCAGGAAAAGAAATCTGGGGTAAAAGAAATCCTGCTAAATGTTTTGCTTAGAAACTGGTGGACTTTGGGTTTAGGCGTCTGACTTCAACGCTGGAACAGTGGGATAATGATCTATTTAACAAGTGATTATGCACAGCCATTTATTTATTATGTGATTTACTGAGAGATTTTAAATTCTGCACATAGCACAGCTTGTTCTGAAAATACAGAAATAATTTGAAAGCTACATCAATTGCTAATGTATTAGCAGCCACAGAATCTCACTGATTTCCCAAGGATCAGCTGTGGGCAACAGCCTCTTTAAACTGATCTCTAGAGGCTGAAAGAACTGGTTTGCTTGAGAGCACAGTGGAGAAAATCACAAGGAACACTTTTGCTTAGAACTCTGCTTTTCCCTAAATCTCAGTTCTTTGGCAGCCGTCACTGTCTGGGTGCTATCAGGAAGGCGCAGTCATGCTACCCAGTAAGGGTATTTTTCTGCTGAATTTATCATCCCATGCTCTACAACGTAAATGTTTATAAATTAAATAAATTCCTAAATAAGTGCATACATAAACAATTGATAAATAACTACAGGCTACATACATAGATACACAGGACTAATATCTGCATGCCTGGTATAGATGATGCACCAGTATCTCCTGATTCTGCAGAGTGGTTGAAATGGTAATGTGAATTATCTGTTTCTCATATTGATGGGATATTTCTGGAGCATAAAGATAATAATTAAAGTGTCACTTTTTTTACTTGCATTCCTCATGAAGATCTGCTCAATATTTTATAAGTTGTATTTAGCTTCACTGGTGCCAATAGAGAGAATTCATTTTGTGAAGAGACTAGATGAGTAGATGCTATATTTTCTAAAGCTTACAGTGCACGCAGGCTCCAGGAATCTTAGCTACCACGTGCCTTGAATGCTACACATCCTTTGTATAGGCAAGAGTTACAAAGAGCACCAACTTGTCATGTAAAAGTTGATATATTGATTTATATTGGTGTGCTCTAATGGCAGTGGTATGTCATGGCCATAAGTTGAGGAGAAGTCTACAAGCTCTTTCAGCTGTGTAGAGCAACTCTACACCTTTCGTGGAGTAACCACAGTGCCCTCTGCAAGCTTCAGGCTGGCAGCTCATGCATAATGTGCAGACTTGGCATCTGAGATTTTCAGGAAGATTTTGGCTATGTTATATGTTTTGGTGCTCCAGTGTGCCTGCAAGGGGAATAAGTGACCTTCAGAGGGTATTCTAGATGTGGATGCAAGATTTGTTCCTCCTTCTGCCCAGGGGCAAAAGCTGGGTACAGCACATGTGCAACAGGGTGGGACATCTCACCAAGATGTCTCGGAGCTGGGCATCCAGAGTAAACAGAGTTTCTCTCCAAAACGGAACAAATGGTGCTCTGGATAAACAGAACATCACCTTAGGGTTTGTGCCTAATGGCCTTCAAACCAAAAAGGAAGGCACACCCAGGAAGAACAGACTGAAGAAAGGCGAAAACCCTTGCCAAATGCTTCATGGGAAGGATGCTCATGTGTGGTTATGCATGGAGCAGTACTTGAGCATAAGATACAAATATATCTTTAAGCTATGTCAGTCCCCTGACATGGTGAAGATTACAGCTGACAAAAGTGTTGTGGTGAAATGAAAAGGGAAAAGGGCAAACTGTTCTGTAGCATGGAAGCAAACATCAGGAATGCTTGGTCTGCCTTGCTCTGAAGCGCTTGGGGTTCTGAAGCAACCTACAAAAGGACATATTTGATCAGCCTGTAATCCAGGTCATCTCACTTGCCCCAAAAGAACTTCACATATGTGATGAAAAAGGCATTTACAAACCTATGGAGCCCTGAAGGAGAGAATTATTGTATGAGTAATAATAAGTACTTAAATAGCACTTGACAACTTGATTGATACAAACATTAACAGATTAAATCCTACAGGACTTAGTGATGGATATGTGTTTCCTGTATTGCAGTTGGAGAAACTGAGGTATAGCAGTAGATTAATTTACTTGCTGACCCATGGTGTGTTGCTGGCAAAGGCAGAATTAGAATTATAGACTTCTTAATGACCAATTAGGAAAATTATAAAGCAAAAGAGCAAAAGCTCTGTTAGCAACCTCTAGGATCAGTATGAAAAGATACTGTATAACCTCAAGATCTCATTTCTTAATTAGCAATTTTAGTCAAGAGTTCATAATTGTATATAGAAATTAAGATTATTTTTATCATGTACTTTGTCATGCATTTATCCAGCCCTGTATTTCATGCATGCAGATTCTGACTTTACAGATATTTATCTATACCTATATGCATGCAGATATGGTTTTAGTGGTACAGCCATATAAAATGCAGCCATCTATAAACTAACTCGGAAGTATGACTCTCTCTACTTATTGACACTCCACTTTTTGGTATGTGCATTAAATATGTGTCTATTTTACTATCTGGAGAACACAAAAATGAGTGAATCCAGCCATTTGCCTATTACTCTTTAGACTGAAAAGTTGTGTATGCTTATAGTTTGGATAGATACACAGTTCATGCTAGGAGGCAGTGGAGATATTGATGAGTTTGAGATTATGGTAATGCTTAGGAGTAGTGAAGCCCTGGATGACTTACATGGGTCATCTGAGCCTAATGCCAATAAATTGTTTGTGTCACACCATGCCTCGGTGTATTTTGTGCGTGCTACATATTTTACAGGCAAACTATTTCAGAAAGATGTTAGAGACTTTTTAAGAAATTATTGTTACCGTTTTTCATAGACTGCTTCATGTGAAGGCAGACTGCCAGTTACCAGCACTCTTGAGTCTATACAAGCAGAGAAAAATTGTATAAATATGATTCTAGTAACCTTACAGATTTTAACATCGTATGTATCTTGAAAGCTTCTGAGGCATACAGTGCTTTATTTACTGAAAAGCTGTAAAATCTCAGAATTCTTCTCATGTTTTTGGTGAGCCACGAAAATACTTGGTGGTTAATCTCTCCTCAGGAGTGACTGAATGTTTTGTGCTACACCTCAGACTAGAGCTTTGTGGATCAGAAATTTTGTCTTTGAAGAAAAACTCTGACTGGTTAAAATAATTATTCCTTCTTCAAACACAAATGCCAGCTCTTTGCAGAGCTGAAGTTGGTATGTTTGAAGTAAACTGGGTAAAGAGGAATGAGGTGCAAAGCCCACTTCCCCCTCAGCATGACTGCTTGCACACCAAATCCCAACTGGGACCATAAGTGGATTGCGGGACTTGTTGGGTGACATAAAAACATCCTGTTAGGTGTCAGCAGTCAAGGAGAGAAGAGTTATACATCAGTTGATGAGGGAAAACCCCCTGCATTTCTGGGGTACTGACCTTGCTTTTAGACTGCATAATTCATAGAAAGCTGAACTTTAAATAGCTGCCACTTGGATGCGTGAAAGCGTATTTTGTATGCTGCTTGGTTCTGTGTCCTTCAAGAATAGTGTGTGGCTGAGTGGATGCAGCCAAAGTTTGAAAGCTGAATCTCTCGTGGGTTCACTTGCAGGCTCCGGCCTGTACTGAGTTGGGTGCAGCACTCCCATGGGATCACTTGGAGCTGCAGGACCTCGGTGCCAAAAGTCTTGGGGTATTCAAAGTTGACATACCCAGCATGATGGCAGTCAGATATGGATGGCAGAAGAGGGCTTTGCATAATGACGAATTTTTAAAACTTTGTTAAATATGGTTATTTTCAAATCATAATTAGGAATAATAATTTTGTGCTCTGAGGCTGGTTCCTTCTACATGCCATCAGCAACACTTGTCTCACTTCAGGGTGGTATGTGTGGAGATGCATTTCAAACACTTTAGATTATTAAGTTAAACCATGACAAAGTTTTAAAAAGTTAAAAAAAAATTGCCAACAGTAACAGATAGTGACATAAGCCAAGAAATGTACCAAAAGCCTTAACGTCTTCTTCCAATTGCTTCAGCTAGGATTGAGTGAGGCCAAAAAGCAAGACAATATATTCCTTTAAACCCTGATCCTTGTGGAGAGGCGATCCCATCTCTTTAATCTCTCTCTCTCCCCAGCCAAGGGGATTCTGTGTTGTCTGAGCTGAAGCTCCTGAGTGCAGAGCCCTGTCCCTGGCCTCAGAGCTGCATTTGGATGCTTTGGGTGCTTCTAAGATAAAGTTCAGAGGCACAAAGGAGAAGGGGGAAAGGGACCCGTGACTGGGACAGGGCCCAGGTCACCCTCTGTTCCCCTTGGTGTGCTCATGCCAAAGCACAGCTGTGACACTGGCAGGCAGGCATTTGAAGAAGAATAATTCTGCAGATTAAAGCAGCTCTTCTTCAGACAATTACAGTAAAATTGAAGCTCTCCTCCAAGAGAAAAGTGTGCCCTTGTTGTGGTTTTCTTTTTTTGCCCTCCTTTTCTTTCTTTCTGTTCTTCTCCCAACTATTTTATTTTATTTTATTTTATTTATTTTATTTTTATCCTTTATGAGCAAATTGCTTTTTCAGGGCTATAGAAAGAGCTGATTGGAAGCTGAAATCCTCCCTCTCTGCCAAGGGGTGGGATTCCCAGGGTTAGACACGTAACATCTGAAGGGTGATTTTTTTAAAAATTGATATCCAAGAATAAAAGAGAGAATAGTAGGAGAAGCTGATCAGGAATGAATAAAGTCTCCTTTTAAGCTGAAATAACCTTCTCCCCCCCCCAGTTTTCCCTCCAGAAAAGCCGGACTGTAATTGCTTGCAATCACTCGGCACAAATTGTCTTGTGCTTATTTGCTTTTTAATTTTGTATAATCTGGTCCATTTCGCTCTCTCTGCCTTTGAGCTTAACCTCTCTCTTTCTCTCCCTCCTTCTCTCTCTTCATGCCTTCCCTTTCCCTCTTGCTTTAATTCTAAGATGCTGCTAAAAAAAGTATTACTAATTCACAATGATGTTTGATGGCTTTTTCTAAGGAAAGGCACTTAGGAAAAATAAAAGAGACTGAGTGGACATGTGCTGCAACTGGTGAGATTTCATTATTCTCTTTAAAGTGTTTGTTATTTGTATATTTATTTCATTTCTGTTTCCTTAAGATGCAGAAAGCTCTTTTAATACATCTAATACATTTTAATACATCTCTTTTAATACATTCCCTACCCTCCAATGGAGCTGAGAACAGGAATCCTGTGCACCCCATCTAAGGAGGATGTGCACTAGCTGAACAGGCAATATGATTCCATCATGTGCTGTGTCAGTTTCTCAGCATATGCTTTGCTGGTGCTCTACTGGGGAGCCCAGGGGTTCAGCCATAATCAACATTCTTCCAAGTGAACTTGGTGCTTAATAAATATTCTGTTAGAATTAAGGTTCTTACTAAGATTTTGCATTCAGATTTTCTTCAAGCAGGTGCCTGTGGAAGCCACTGTGTCAGGGCCTGGCCCAATGTCTGAGGAGAAGCCTGGCTGATGTTTTGGAAAAAAAAATTTATGTGTTAGAAAATGGTATCGAAGGTGCTGGGAATGAGAAAGCACAGAGATTACATCTGTCAGAATAGTTCCTCATCATTAATACTTCATTTACAGGGGACTTCATATAGCTTCGGTGGCATATCAGCACCAGGCATAAGGTTAAAGGGATGAAAACCTCTACACCACTTCAATTTTTGAATTTTTTTTTTTGCAGCAGCTGATGGACTTTGTGCTTCTTGGCACCTCTTTCCCCAGCCTCAAGGCCACTGTGTTATGCTGCTCTAGTGCTGATGCTCCTTGTCCTTCTTCCATGCTCTGGGCCAGCGTAGGGAGCAGCAATATGCTCTGTGGTGTCTTGTGGACATTTCAACCCAAGTCATCCATTCCTGTTGCTGCTCCCGAAGCATATTACATAATGTTCTGGCATAATGTGCGTGCTCCTGTTGCCTAGCAGAATCTGAGAAGTCCAGACTGGGACTTCTGTGGGTGATAAGCTATTATGTTTTATTTTGAAATACTTGGTTCAGTTGTTGTGTTTTGGTTTTGGGGGTTGTTGGGGTTGGTTTTGTTGTTGTTTGTTTTTCTTTTTCCTGGCCATGTTGTTTGGGGTTTAGTTTTTTGGTTTTCGTTTTGTTAAAACAACAAAAATGCTTTGTAAGTCTTATTGATTAATAGAATAGTCTGTATTTTGTCATAAGTTTGAGCTTTTTCTTGCTTGGTGTAAACCACAATTCTCAGGTACATTCACCCCACTTAGATTGTGGTTGTAGTTTGTATGTCAATTTTTTTTCTGTTATTACTAAAAATGGTATGAATTGGTTTACTTCAAATGCAACATTTAGGGTTTATTTTCTTTTTAAAGGACTTCTAATGAGTAGTTCTAATCATGAGCAGAGATATTTGTATGAACAAGTCCCCTGGTCTTACAGAACAACTTTGGAACAAGCTCTGCATGCTGCTACTGTGTCACGGGAGGTATCAGGACCCATCAGAAATCACCTTCCTGTTGCTATTCTACTAAAAGATCTTACTTTCTGCGTATAAGAATTTAGCTTCCTATTAGGAGTCACTCTGTGGTGGGATGTCACAGTAAGCTGAGGCCCTGATTTCTCTTGAGATTTCTCCACAGGAAGATAACTTATTTTTTTCACTCATAATTCTATGACTGCGTAGAGAAACCTGAAAGGGGTCTGTATTCCATTCTTCAAGCTGTAGAGGGACCAAGGAGACAGGCAGGCACTGGCCTTCACTGTAAGTATATTAAAAAAAGAAAAGACAGCTTTACTCTAAAAACAAATAGTTGCAGATTCCCAGCAAACAAACCTGTATAAAAAAAATAGTGCAATTGAAGAGGAAAATTCCATGTATATTTTTCTGGATGCATTTTGGGTTTGTTTGTAACAGATTTATAATACTTGTATAATTCAGCTTTTAATTTGAAATTCTAATGGACCTTTTGAAAGGACTGGTGCAGGCTAGGAAGTAAAGAACAGAAAACAATTTCATTGACTTATGATTTTCTGCTGACTTTTTCATTGTCATCCGATACCTTCCTTTCTCTGTCACAAGACCATTCCGGGAATGTCCTCGGTTGCCTGTTTGATAGTGGGCTGGAATATAGGAAACTGTATGAATTGCAGATGACTTGGTAATTTATTCAGATGTGGTCTGTCATCTTTAGGTAATAGGAAAGACGGCTTTAAATACATGTTGTGAGTGGATTTGAGATTTTATAAAAGTTTTCTTTTGACTTTCTTCCTAGACCATGCAGTAGCATGTGTTCCCTCTGACTCATAGTGTCTTTCTTAATGGCTGAGCCTTGCTCTGAGAGGTTTCAAATTTAGCCAGAACTTGCTTAGAAAACAAGAATGCCTGATCAAGCAATACCTTGTATCTATTACTTATCAACAGTGAATGCATCAGCTTCTGCTGGAGCACATTAAGAAGTTTATAGCAGTTGGATTTTTTTAACCTTATGCTTTTAAGTAGGACTTTAATGGGAAGAATAGCTTTTCTTTCCTGGACCACAGGATTTGGGGACTAAACACCCACAGTTTTAGTTGGCTAATGGTAAAGGTATTATGCTCAGTTTCAAATGACTCTCATCCAATCGCCATGTGAGATTTTTGATAGTTGGGACTTTTTTGTTCCCTTGAGCTGTCTCTTCACAATAGATATTTCAGGGTCTTTCAACCAGTTAGGAAAGTTCATTATATTTTTAATACAATGTAAAAAAATTAAAATAATGATTTGATATACAGGCATTGATGAAAGATGTATTTTTAAAGTAGTAAATTAATATCTCATTAATATTTCAGTGAGAATATTTTGTGCTTATCTGTTTCATCTCTATTTTTGACCTATGGCTTGGAGTTCACAGCATGAAGGAGATGGTGAAATCTGTTCACCATAAAATGTTAATTATAAGTAAATTACAGCACAAACGTTCAATCAGCCACATTAATTCTACATAAAGTGAATTATTGTAGCAGAAAATTTTAAAATGTGACTGAATTTTATAATCTGGATCCTCCATTTTCTACCTTTGCTCTTATTGCTGTGCTGTTCTTCCCCAGCATGGCTGAGCAATCTGTGCACTGATGGTAAGTGCTTTCTGCTTAGATTATGTTAAAAATGGGAGAGCACAATTTGATCCATTTGTTTGCATCCTACAAATGTCTCTTAAATACAGAAAATTTTATTTGCCCAGTGAGAAAAGGCAATATCATGTGAAGGGTTCAAAATGCAGGAGCTGTGATTGGGAGCATGGAGCTGTGAGGGTCTTGGTCAGCCCCTGGGAAGGGCGGATGTCGGTCATGCCAGCAGTGGTGTCACAGCAGCCTATTCCCTGTACGAACTGGTGTTGGAGGGATCACAGTGCTACGTGCATGTCCAGGACACAGAATTCACTTTTAATCCTCCATTTGTTTTGACAAGCAAGCAAAAGACACAGCTGAATCTCCATGTACTTTCAAAATTTAGATGGAGGTCTTGCTGGCCTCCTGACCCCTGGGCGACAAAGGCTTCATTTTAGCGATGTATAATGTATCTTCCTTCGTAAATCGCAACACTGCATCATGTTATAAAAGAATTTGTACCAAGATGCAGAGCATAAAGAAATGCTTCATGTGCTCTCTAGGGATGACTGTGGGGACAGGCCTGAGAGACTACCAGGGCTCTCTGTCTCACCAGTGAAGCTGAAAACAGGAAAATCTTGTTTGGGTAGTTTTATTCTGCTGTTTCAGGTAAAAGGTCCATGTAGTGAAAAAATAAGTGAGTTATGTTTTTTCCTATAATTCGTGGTGTGTGTGGGAAAGCAAGAAAGAAAAGTGAACGTTTATATGTGCAAGTGCTCCAAGTTTAGAGACCCTGGATATTGCTCTAATCCTCTTCTCTTTCCTGAGGAGTTTCCTGAGTCAGTAAGTCAGGTGTCATTGCAAATTACTATCTTGACTCTGAAGTCCTATAAAGCATTGCCTGTTGGATTGTGTTTGAATTTAACTTTTTCTTAAACCTTTGTATAATCATGTGTAGACATTTTTTTAAACACTGAAATGTGACATGGTACGGAGAAACAGACTTGAGTTCAAGTCCAAAGAAAAATTCCAAGATGCCTTGTGAGGTGCAGTTAAAAAATAACTTACAGCAGCAAAGAATCGGTGTCCTTGCGCAAATTTATGAAAGGCTATTACTCATTAGAGGCAAACTGCCTATTTGCCACTCCAAAGTGGTTTATGGACTAAGGACTTCCTAGTTGTTAGGTGAGAAATCTGCTCGTATCAGTGCATAAAGCTGAATAATTTTGTGTGCCAAGTGATCTTTCCTGAAACAGTTGCACACCAGTGCAAAATACTCTATCTTGATAACTTTGTTCAATTTTTTTGTGATGTCAAACATTAATTTTTCATCTCAGTTAAAAACCCCCAAAAACTAAAGAAACAAACCACTTCCCCAAGCTGGTCCACAAAACCTGTAAATGGCTGCTGGGTATCTCAGTGCTTTCTGAATCTGGCTGTATTCAGGTTATTTTAACTCTGATTTTGCCATTGATTGTGCGTTATAAGCAGACACTTGGCTTTTCTTACATATACTGGCCCCTCAAAGTAAGGGGATCTGGAGACTTGTGTTTACTGAAATCCATTAATATGCTATCCAAAAGCTATAGTACTGTGTAACAATTTAAAATGTTTTAATTGTCATAAAATATCATCAAGAATGGGAATCCTGACACTTGTAGGAAAAGAAGGCCAGCTCCCCTGTGAAAGTAAGTGTGTGTTCCTGGGAGGGAAGGAAGCAGGACACATTTTCAATTTGTTAATAGCAGCTCTGTTGATCTGTGAGGGGAGCAGGAAGTGGTGATTCCATGGCACAGTGAGATAACCCCCAGGATTAAACCATATGAGAGGGAAGAGTTAGAAAGCTTACCCCATGAGGTGGGAAGGAGTGAACTAGGACAAACTGAATCTCACAGCCATGGCATTGTCTACCTGAGCACGTGGAGGGGTTACAGATTTTGTAACTCATCCTTTGATTTGTGCCTTCAGTGCTCACAGCCCGTGTTGTCAGGGAGATGCCACATGGGTTCTTGCAAATCGCACTTCATGGCTGTAACCTATCATTCCGCCACATATCCAAATCACTTGCCACCAGCATGAAATGCGGGCTCCAGAAAATGTGTATGTGAGTCACTGAGATTTGAACTGCTAAATGCTGCAGAGTGTTTTGGGAGAAATCTCTCAACACTTACTGGGAAATGAAGGACTCGCTTTTGTGGTAAGATTTGATAGAAAATCTAAACGAAATCTAGAAATCTAACCAAAATAATTTGTAAAAAAGAGAGTTGTTATCAGAAATTTTATTTGCATATATGTACAAAATAGGTAGAACTGTGGCTGTGATGCACACATTTGACTTATGTGACTGACAGCCATGATACTTAAATCTCCCACTGCTTTGTACAAGCACCTGGGGCAGACTCTGCACCTCCAGGTCTGTGTTGGGGTTCTGCGACCTCTACCTTCACCATCTCAAGTGCTGCTCTCACAACTGGCTGTGCACCCTCACGTACTTTCTTGTCCCTGTTCTGACAGATTGAATAAGCATGAGGAACTTCTGTCTTTTACAGATGCAATACAATAGAGTGACTATTCCAGATTATTTTGTACCCAGGCAGCTCACTGTATGTTTGCGTATGTGAGCTCCATAGCTATACTGGAAAAACAGCATCTGCTTGTATGGTCTTATCTCACCAATTGGTACACAGCCCTACCTTACAAAAAGTCATCCAGCTCACAGCATTGCAGCTACAACAGATGTAAGTCAACATTGCTCAAGAGACACAGAAAAGTGAAAGACGGGGTGGGAAAAGCAAATTATCACAGGAACCTGAGAGGTCACACATGCATGGAACAGAGCAAGCAGACCTATTTGAGGTATCTGAGATATGCTTAACATTTAGCTGTTTAGAGGCACTATATTATGAGGAGACTGCATACAGAAAGACTTCTCGTAGATGCATGTGCCTTTCCTGGTTTTTTCAGGGAACAGCATAGTTAAATGATTTTCATTTAATGATTTTCATTTAATAATTTTCATTTGAAAGCAAGGCTTTTTTTAAGTTTTAATCAGCTGCCTTCATCAGCTAATCATAAACACGTATTTGTCTATTCTTTCCTTTTCTGTGTTTCGTGCAGCTTGTTGCTGCTGGAATAGATTATGTACCATGCATAAAGATGGATTTCAGCACAGCCGAAAGGTACCTGGGCACTGTGTCATCTTAAAGAAAGATTCATCAGACTGTTAAAAGAGAGAGATGTGATCAGTAAAGCCCCTTAAAATGGAAAAGCACAGGGAAGAAAAAGTGTGAGGCACAGTGACTGGTAGGAGCCCTTGTTTTCCAGTAAGCAGCGTGATTGGCAGCAGAAACAAACACTAGCAGGAAGCTTGTGTATCAATCTAATTGTATAATTGCAGGTTGCTTTCTGCCTGGTTTGATGTGCAGATTGTAGTAATGTGTAGTGTCTCTTTGGTAATTTGCTGTTAAATCCAACACTAGGAAGTAGTTCAGTTGCTTCCTGTACAGATACCTGATGTTTGCAGTAGCTGGCAGCATAACCCGTGCCCACCTGCTGGGGCTCTTCATGGTATTTTTGCTTATATGGTGTTCCAAGTTTTTTCAGCAAATGGCAGAAGGTGCGTTAGATGTAAAGGTCAAAATGTGATAACTGATTGCACAGTGTTGTAAAATTCACTGCCAAGAGCTGAGAGCAATGTTTAATTATTCCCTCTGAACTTGTACAAAATATTATTTTATATATGTATTGTAATCAGTACACTGGAAACACAATCTGCCTGAAAGCCTGCACTGGCTCTCCTCAGAGAAAACAGTGGGTCCCTGAACAGGAGTAGAAGAATGGTGTTCAGTGAAACTCCTACAGGAAAAATCATTAGGGTGGGAAAAATGTCAAGTATTACCTTTGAGGATGGATGTAGAACAAAGCCACAAAGGAAGGAATCTCCTCCTTACTGGTAGAATTGGGGAAGGTTCAACTCTATAGGGTCAAATGTCCATCTAGCTCATTACGCTTTCTTAGTAACTTGGCAGTATCTAATGTTCTAATGTTTGTTACAACTAATTAGCAGGTTTTCCAGTGCAAATACGCCACCCCTATTCCTTGGTGATAAATTGATCTCAGGCTAAAGACACTGTAATTCCGAACTAGAAGTACGTCAGCTTTATCTTGGAGCACTAATGTCTGTTACAGAATGACAAAGATTGACTTTTCTGATTGCTCGAAGGATCTTCCCAATCATTTTGCTTCCTATGTGCCAGTTGCTGTTTTGTATGACTGTGTTCACACCTTTTGTCTTTTTCTTTGTTGTAGTTGGCAAACCACTTTTAAAAGCCAAAGCCGTCATGTATTAATTGCTGTGACTTGCATGAACACAGTTTTTGACAAATTCTGCTAAAAATGTACTTTGGAAGACAATTCTAAATAGATATTGCCAGATCATGGGCTTTTGCATTCAGATGAACATGTTCTTTTGCATCAGTAGTCTTACACCATTAATTCAGGGTATCGTTTCAGCAACAGTAGCTAACACGTTTTGGGGAAGATTGCAATAGTTCAGCTGTACTGTGCCTTGCCAAGCTTCACCCTGACAGGAACGCATGGTGGGCATTCAC
This sequence comes from Psittacus erithacus, assembly GCA_009867235.2. Lineage (NCBI taxonomy): Eukaryota > Metazoa > Chordata > Aves > Psittaciformes > Psittacidae > Psittacus > Psittacus erithacus. The sequence continues at coordinate 22,054 of WYDI02007157.1, forward strand.
CTTCTCCCCATTGCTTAGCACAGATGGGGGTAGCATATTTAAATTGCTAAAAAAAAAAAAAAAAAAAAAAAAAGAGAGTATCAATCTATAGAGTTTCCTACCTAGGAAAAGGAGGAAGGTATGAAAGATCTGCAGGTCACGCTGCTTAATGAACGCCTAGAAAACACCCAGGTATCATTCTGGGGAACAGAGTTTGTTTTCAGTAGAGTGGAGTAGAAGAGGAAGTATTTTGCACATAGCTCAACAGGAATATGAAATACAGGATTCTGCATGCTTTTATGGCAAAAGCACATGGCCTGATGTTACAGGGAATGGCTATGCTGTAGCATCTGATAAAGTCACAAACTGACATGGGTATTTTTGAACCATTCTGTGGGAATTAATGCTGAATTATAATCTTTCCAGAACTCACTAGATGAGTTAAAGTTCCAGATACTTTCTTTTGATAAAATGCTAGCAACTTACTGTATTTAGTTTCTGTGTTCCATACTTTTATGGATAGGTTATAGTCTAATCTAGCTATAGTACTTTCTATTAAATAACTGTAAATGAATAGGTATTTAAAGTGGAAAAAAACCCAAACCCCAACATGTTCCTGAGCTCTTGGGAATATAAGACCACAAAAAGCTTCTTTTCCCTGTATTTCAGGACCTCTATGGGGCAAATAGTACCTAGATCGTTATTTTTGCCCCCATGTATGTCACAGTGTTGATATGCTGATTATATAATTATTATTTTTGTTTTCTTGTGTTGAAAATTCATAGTAGACTGACAGGCAGACAGGAATACAATGCACGTGGTATTTCCATGAGTACAGATAGTTGCTGTCTATTAACCATTGGTCTTGATAGAGCTGCAGAAGTTTGGTGAAGCACTGGTCCTGCTCCTTGATGTGGCATCGTTCCTGTTGTGTGAATTGGTGTCTAAAGACCCGACACCTGTACGGGTTGGGGCTTTCTTCTTCCCCTGGCAGTGCCTTGACATAACCTCAGTGCCCTTTTGTCCCACCTCGCTCAGACACTGATTGCATCCCCAAAACTTAACCTCTGGACTCCCAGGGGTTATGCTCAAGCCAAAGATCACTGAGCTTATACAGATCAAGAGGATGTCAGTGAGGAGGGATGGCTCCCATTCAGACCTACGACAGGCTTTAGACACTCATTAGTCCTAACTGAATGCCTGCAAATAACGTGCAGAATTTCAGCTTAGTCAACAGCAGTGAAAGATAGTTACTACATTCAGATTACCTTGAAATGTCTCCTGCATGCTGGGATTAGCAATTAATATTATCCAGAAGGAAAACCTCTTTGTCTAATGTTCCCACAAGGGCGGCTGTGTCCTCACTCCTGCAAGCAGAAATCATTCTTGGCAAGCGGAAGTTTAATTAGGAGGCTCCCTGAAACTAGCCAGGTTGGGGCCTGACTAGTAGCCGTGAGGAACCCTTGCAAATGTGTTCGCAAACATGCTAGGAAAAAGGCTTGATTTCTGGGACGTCACCATGCTGCTGTCTCACTCTGTACGTCCTCACACCATATGTTTTCAATAAAGTTGCACTTTGTCTACCTGGAATATGCAAATCATATTCAAATGGGACCTCAGCATCAGACTGTCAGGACATACCCCACAGCTTCCCTCCAGCAAGTGACTAATGGGAACATGTGTTCTTTCTATTTTTGTGAAGCTGAGGGAATAAGGGAAGGAGAGCCTGAGCTATCGGGATTAAAACGGAGCCTCTCTTTCCCAAGGCCTTTTTCTGCCGGAGGAACACAGCAGGATGGCTGCCCACCTGCCTGGGATTGCTCTCCGGGGTTGGGGCTGTTCTGGGGTCAATGTAGCACTGGTGAACAGCTTGGGAAACTGCCTGGTGGGAGAGGATGTTCCGGGTGCTGCGGGTGTTCCCAGGATTTGGTGCTCAGACAAGCAGCACAATGTGGAGTATCTAAACTTTCTCTGATTGTGTAGGTCATTTTCTTTCTTTTTCCCCAGTCCATTTTATTCACAATTATACATATCACTATATTTGTTAAAGTTTCTATGGCAACAGCTTTAACTACCAACATAGAAATGTAGTGTCAGGAAACTAATGCTTCTGTGGATGACTTAATGTGATTTAACCCTCTGATAAAAAGAAATCATCCTTGTCTAGTCCCAGGGTCTGACTGCCAGCTCCTGGGTGGAACTGGCCTGGCTTTGTGCACTCTGGGCTTTCCACTGCTTCAGAGGATTTACCTGTGTCCCGCAAACTTCATCCTTCTCAGATCAGGGCATTGCCTTGTGTTGATTCTGAAAGTTGTTCAGTAATATACATTAGAATGATAGCATGTGATTAACATGCATCTGCCATTCCCAGACAACTAAAGCAAATGTTGAAGGCTCCAATACTGCTGAACTCAGACAACTGAAATTTCTGATCCCTGTCTAGGCCTTCTTTAGTCATGTATAACGTGTATGGCAAGGTACAAGGAGGGACAAACGCATGTCTTACAAAAACTGTTGTTCTTTGAAAAGCAGTAGCCAGGGGGATTTCACAGCCTGCTCTCCAGATCTCTTCAGGACAGTGGCAACCTGGGCTGGGACAGCCATGGCTGCGGCTCCTGTTCCTGCTTGAAGGGGAACCAGCGGCTGCTGCAGCTCACATACTGTCTGTCCTGTGCAATGGGCAGGATTTGGTCGTATGGAAAAATAGTATCATGAGACAATAAGAAGTAGTGAGTTTGTGTTTGTATAGGTTAAAAGGCATGAGTGGGGTCATGGGCACCATATCCAAGAGGAAGACTTTTCTTCACAGTCTGCAGCTCAGTGGGAAAGTGATAATACCTTGTTACTGACTTTCTTATCTGTTTACATGGCTCAAGTGAATCAAGGTCTTGCTCTGATACTGACAGACTCAAAGAATCAGATTCAGTATTTTCCAGATACTGGTCTAAGCCATCCTCTGGGGCTGCTCTGGGTCCACAGTTCAATGGAGAGTTACACTGCCACTCTGCAAACTAGGCCATGTTTTAAATATACTCATTCTGCTTCCAAATATTAATGTTTTCAAAGCAAGATGCTCTCCCATCTCTCCCTGAGATACAGATCTCCAGGACCTTTAAAATGTGTAGAAGGACAGAAGCTGGCCTACCACATTTGCCAGCTCAAAGCATGACTAAGGTGTTTCGTTTTGCTTTTAATAAGATTGTCAGCATGCCTTTCTGCTCTGAATTGAGTAGAGGAGTGTGATTTAAGCAGCCAGAACAGGAAGCTCACTTTTCTTAATTAGCACTAATGCAGTGAAGGTTGTTTTCTGACTGTGGCAGAAAGGAATGGTAATTAATATGGCAGAGGGGCAGAAGGAGAGTTCAAGGCCAGCATGTGTGCCTGCAACCCCAGATCAGTGGAAGGGCAGCAAGCAGAGGCAGCAGGCATCTGGGAGACAAAGCCAGCTCCCACAGAATGGACAAAGCACCAGTGGTGTCTCTCAGCTTCCCTGCCTGGCTCCACACCTCCAGCAAGGATGGTCCTTACTCTGCCCCAGCATGACCAGCCTTTCCACACCCCAATTTAGGTGCTTTTGTGTTCTAGTGAAAAACTTCTATTGCATCTCTCAGCATGGCCTCATGGTCGATTCTTTCTTGGCGCATGTTGGCTGCTGCTATCACCCATTGGGTCATATTGGCAAAGCCAGGACCAGAGGAAATTCCCACAGGAAAGTTCCACATCTCTGCAGGCCACAGCGCAGCACCATGCAGAAGGTGCCGCAGACAAACCATGGGGGCGTAAAACCTCTATGTCGTCGCATTGACCAGTGCTGTGCGTACATGTGTGCTTGTACCTTATTTTGTATGTTTAGCTGTAGCCTAATGTATAGGCAAAATTAAGAGAGCATCTGAGGAAAAGGAAGATGTGAGCAAGGGTGTGTTATTTGTGGCTGGAGTTAGGAAGGACAGGAGATGGTAACACAAAGAGATATCTGTAGTAGTAGCATTCATATTCCTTTGCAACTGCTTCGGTGTTAGGGGGTTTGTCTGTTCAGGGCCGTGGTGCTGAACCTAGAAGGTACTGTGCTTTTGTTGTAGTAGCACAGTTTATTCAGACCATTTATTCCTCAACCATTCTTTTGGCATGCTATGTACCCACAAGCTTCTAGAATGTATGCAGAACATAAGTGCTCAAAGCAAGTTGGATCACATGAAGTGGTGAGCAGTGACCTCCCCCAGCATGCACTTTGGGGCAGAGGCTGCAATATGATTGACTGCAGCTACCAGATTGCAGGCAGAGTTGTATGGGTTGTCATGTGCTCTTACCTCCAGAACAGGTTGGCTGGGACCGATGGGTGCTGCCATGGCAGCCAGCCAGAACTTTCTGCTCATGTTCATTTGGAAGCCCTGCAGTAAGTACCTAACGTAATGCTCAGGAGAACTCTAAAAGGTTTACTTAATTTAGAAGTTCCTAATTGTGTTGGAAAGTAGAAACTCAGTGTTGCCTGGTAAAGAGGGTCTTGAGTTAGTCTTATGGTTTGTAAAGACATTGAGACTTGTCAATTCAGTCAACCAAACCCCTAAAATGAGATTTCCCTGGGTCCCTGGAAGCTAGGTAAACCAGGTTTGTTCCTTTAATGTTCTAATAAAAATTGTTTTAGCTAAGAAATTGACTTCCTCAATTAAATGGTCTTGAATTCACCTTTTGAAAAGCTGAGTGGTATTTAAAATATTGAAGAAAAAGCAGTGAGGGGAGTAGACAGGCTTTTATGTATCAGAGCAGTATTCCTGAAAAGCAGCTTAGTAAACTCTTGTGAGAAAGTCTTATCCTAGATAATGCATTTTTCAATATTTAACGACTGGAGGTAACTGATTTACAGCAAAAAAGACAGCCTAGGTCCTGAGGTGGTTTATGAATTCCAACACAGAAGTGAGACCAAAGAAGTGGTGCTGATCTGGTTTGTGTGCTGGGGGCTTGGTGCTGGGAGTTCCTCCTCTCTGCTCCTTCCCTGCTCTTTCTCTTCCCCATGGTGTTAACCTTGACTGAATAAAGCAAATGTTTACACTTTTAATAAGAATACTCTGTGTAAGCATTCACCTTGGGTGGAAGCACTGTTCTCTCTGAAGTGAGTAGCAAATGCTTCTTCCCCACAAGAAAAAGAAGTAGTGGGGGATTTGTTTGTATCTTTTCAATCTGCCAGGTCTGGGAGCTGAATTCTTGCTCACTGGATGAGAAAATGCATGCTAGAGCTCTTCAGCCCTGCGCCCCAAGAAGGGGTGCAATGATGAGCAAAAGTGCTCTTGCATTTTGTCTGCTACTGCCCGTCAGGGGCTGAGCAGGGACCAGGAGACTCATGTCACCTACAACTGAAGTTGAAGTCAGGTCAGAAAGGTGAAATGGCAATATTTTATCCACTAAGAAACCCAAGGCATTTGGATTTGTGCCAGAGTAGCAAATGCTAAATCATCCTATGCCAACTAGGGGATTTATGGTAGTTCCAAAGATGATAAGCACTCATGCTTAGAATTTTCCCCCCCCCCATTGATTCTTATTATCATGGAATGTTTTACACTTTTAACAGGTATCACAGTGAAAGAGGGAACATTTTCAAACAAGCAATATCCAGAACACATACATTGTTTAAGCTAGCTGTTCTCCAGACTTTTAGAAATGTAAATATGTAAAAATAGAGGCAGTGTCTTATGTTTTATTAATCATACATACCTATGAAAACTGTCAATATCTTAGATTTGGAAATACAAGTAGCAGTTTAAAATCTCTTTTAAAATAAAGCATGTCATAATACTGATTTGCTACACAAAGCTGAATTTAGAAACAGGCCACAGTGTGCAGGAGTGACGCTTTTTCCTGCCCCTGTCTCCTGGGTAGAAGCTGTCTCTGCTCCGTTCAATCTCACAGTGTTATCACAGATGTTTTTAATGAAAAATGTTTACATTAGTGTTTTGTTAGTTCAGTTAATGTTATGTGTATGTGCTAGTGTGTTCTTCACAGTTTGCTATGACAAGTTTGTGTCAGAATGATGCTTGGAAGCAAAATGACAATGTAGAATGTGGAGCTAAGCAAAACATTACATGAGCTATGATAAAGCCAGGCTTTTATTTGTGGCTTTAATTGCCTTCTGTTGTCCAAACCAAAAAAAAATCAAGTGCTTCTGACTACAGGTGAGAGAGGGGAGCACAGGCAGGCACTGACCAGGGGTTGTATTACATTGCTTATGTCATGTCTTGGACTTGGGGTGAAATTCGCCCACGCACAGGAGGGCAGGAGGCTCAGGAGCTATTTGTAAGGCTGGACCAGCTCAGGAAAACATTCATGCTCAAGAAAGCACTTCAGTATGTGCCTACCTTTGACTGATCAAGAAGACTTCAGTGTATGTGTGTTCAGCACATGCTTAAACATTTGTTCAACTCCTGGGCCCTGAGTGATGAGTATTAGAACAGAAGAGTGATGAATTACTCCATATGTACATCTCACCAATATGAGATGTAAACAGACTAAGTCCAGAGTATAAATAGATTTTAATGGGAAAATTATGTGCTGTCCTATGACCATGTGTTCTGTTTGTAAAAAGCAGAAACCAAACTTTAAAATAGATTTTTCCCACAGTTTAGCAAATTACTTTATGTACAGTAGTTTGCAGCGAGGATGCCAAGTGCTTCTCCTTGCTCTAGCCAGCTCCCTAATAGATGATAGCTGTGCTTATAACTCCAGGATTGCAAGCATCAGCTATTGGTAAAAGGCAGCTTTCAAGGAGCAACAATCTAACATGACAATTAATGGCAGCTGAGAAGATTTCCAACTTAGACTGAGTCTACGCAACAGATTGATGTGTTGCATATAAATTTCTACTGATGACACTTTCAGGTTTTGTGTGCAAATCTAATCCAGCGTTTAAACATTCCTCTGTGCAGAAAACAAACAACTAAAACTAACCTTAGCTGTTACTGTGAGCTAACGCTGTGGCTTTAGTTGTTTCAAGCTGAATTAGCGTGTAGGTAATACTTCAGTCATACTATGCAAGCATCTGCTTTTGAGTGAAGTATTACAGATTTAATCTTTATTCAGGTCTTTGTGTGTGAGTCATTGACATGTTCAGATTGAAAGGTGGCAGGCAGGAAAATTTTGGTTGTTTCTTAATTGGTTGGTGTGTCTTTCTCTGCCAGTTACAGGTTTTTTCATTCTCTGCTGTCAAAAATTAGATGAGTAAGAGCATGCAGCAATCCGAAAAAAATACCAGGCATTCCTAAAATCTTTCATTTTGCAACACTTATATTTTGATTCTAAAAGGGCTTCACATGAAATTGGTCTAATGGTAGCAGCCCTTTTTCCCACTTCACTGGTATCATGCATTGCAACTGGAGCAGCAAATGCTAATCAAGAATTGAACAGTGGCTGCTGAGGACGATCTTCCCATCCAGTCTGGGGACTGTACTCCCTGGCCAGCACCCGTCCTTTGTTTCTGCTCAGGTGGATGTGAGCATCTTGACACACTGTGGCTCACACCACTCAGTGAGGAAAATGTATGGGGTAGATGACAAATTATTTGTCAGCCAATAGGACATGGGGCTCCCCTGAGCTCTGGTTTGGTCCACAGGAGCCACTTTTCTGTTGTTTTTTCACCCCCCAATTGCTGGTGGAGAAAAACACTCATGATGTGGAGTGTGACACAGAGCCTTTTTTCATTATCTGCTTTGAGGCTTCTATAGAAAAAACTCTGGAATTAATGAAAGCACTGACATTTTCATGGGAGTAGTTGCAGCATATGGAATACCAGGGGTTAGAAAGCGCAAACCAGCAGCTGGGGACACGTCCCTGGAACCAGGGGCCGCACAGCACCTGCCCCCTGGCTTCTGGGTTTACTCCTTGTGTGAGCTGTTGTCATTGCTTTGATTTTGTTATACTGCTGCTATGTGGTAATTAAGTAATTTCTGGATTTTGGTTTTGTTTGCTGGTTTGGTTTTTTTTAATACTAAGAAAATGTAATATAGCATAGCATCTAAAATGTGGCTTAGTGAATGAAAACTGAGTTTCCAGGCTGAGATGCTGGCTAATCTCACTTGTGTGCTTTCTGTGTTCTTGGTTGCCGCTGTTCTGAGAAATAAGCCAACATAATTTTGAAGAAAGCCAAGTGGTTAACCTCTGCTGGTATGCACTGGCAAAATGAAGCCATTTATTTTGAAATTAATATTTTAGATATGAAAATCCAACCCATTTTCTTTCTACCAATTTTACTATAAAAGCAATCACAGGGATTTCTTCAAATCTAAATTAAAGAGAGAAACAAGCAAACCCAGATTAACACTGTCCAATAAATACAGCCAAAGGATTTCTGTCCCCCACCCCAACAGTCAGCTTCATTTCAATTTTTAAAATCAGTGCAAGAATCTTTAGGTTTAATTGGAGCCAGGATACTTAGCACTAAATTAATCAGGTGGAAATGACTGCTAAAATTTGTTTGGGATTGGCAAAAGCAAATGTTACTTCACTATAAATAAAATCTGCATTTGTTGGAAAGCAAGTTAACATTTAATTTAGACTGCAATATTTTCTACTGAAAGGAGTTCAAGAGAAAAATAATTTTGAAATTTAGAACTGAAATACTTCCTCTAGGAAGTGTTGACAGTTTTTTTTCTATATTCAGACATCTTTTTTTGCGTGCACATTTTCCAAAAAGGCTGTTTTTGTAGTATTTCTCACACGGAAACCTTCTGTTTTCCAAAGGAAAGTTGTTTGCTACTGGATTGCTTAGTCCATCGTGACACTGGGCAGCAGCTCCTAGATCTTTGTGTTACTTTCTGGAGGATAGGGCATCTGGTCCAGACTCGTCCTGCTGTCTCCTGCCTGCTACCCGGTACGGTGAGTGTGGCACAGCGTACAGCCCTCGGGGTCTTTGCTGACTCCTCTCCTTTTTTTCTGTGCGCATAGTTGGATTGCTGTGTCTGCTGCCAGCATTCAGGAACTGCTGCTGAGGTTCCTCCCCATCCTGCTGGACCTAGTTTGAGGCTCAGCTGAAAGTTATGCTTGGTTTAGTCTCCTTTCCCTGTGAGAATCCTGCTACAGGGTCATTTTATCTTTGCTTCTATTTTTGATGGTTATCTCCAACAGTAGGCTTGTGTTCCTCTGTCTGTTCCAGCCTGACACAGTGTAATGCTGCAGTGCCTACAGGCGCTTGAAAAGAGCAGTCCCTATTTTTTTTTTTGCTTTTTGGGTTTGTTTGGTTTTTTGTTTGGAGGTTGGCTTTTTTTTTTGGCAGAGGCCACATTCCTTCACCCAAGCAGAAAGATTGTCTGTGCTTTACTGGCTTTTACTTTTCAAGAAAGCATTTCCCATCCGTCCGTGGCTTTCCTGCGGACGAGTCTCCCACTCCGTTCACAGGAAAAGGGTGCATTTTGCACATTTGCCTTTTTGTTTTGCCTAAGCCTCTGGGACTTGTAGAAGGGGGAGAAATTGATAAAAGCAAAGCATTTTGCCATAAAAAGAAACTAAGAGGGCAATGGAAGGCCATTTGTGTAATTCCCCAGGCTGTGTCTCTTTGAAAGTGAAGGTCTGGCAGAGTCTGCATAACCCGCTGACTTTGGATCTTCCTTTATACTTTAGCATGTGCAATATGTTCTTGTATATGAATTAAAGATTAAAGGCAACTTAACCTGCATTTTTCTTTTTTTCCAACATTCTGTAGTAGTGAAATGGTGAAGCAACATTTCTGATCAAAACAGGTTGTGTGTGTGTGTGAGTGTGTAGGGAAAACACCCAACAGCTTATGCATCTCCCAAACCAGAACTGCCATCTCACCATGTCCAGACAATGGGAAAAGGCCTGGGAAGCCTAAAATAATTATTAGCATTTCTACAGGGCTCTTTCTCATGGCTCTGATGCTGGTTTATGACTTTCAGTAATTTGCACTTGGGGAAGTGGGTGCTCATGACCACACCAGGGATTTGCGCTGCAGAAAGGCGAAACTTTGACGGTCAGGGGACAGCTCAGGTGCACTTTGCACCTGAATACATACTCAGGTTTTGTGTGTAAAAGCAGTGTCTGGGCGTGCCTGCCTGTATTCTGCCACTTCTGCAGGTGAGCAATGAAAGTAGAGGCATCCTTCTCGGGGTGTGGTGAGAAATACCCCTGTTTCCCCTAAACCTACAAATCAATGGGGTTAGCATGTCAGTAGGGAGAAAATGGCTTCACAGGGGAGAATTTGTTCTGGAAGCTTCTCTCACACTTTTCCATTGACTGTAGAGTGGGTACTGGAATGGTAAAATATTTCTTTTGAGGTTTCTTATTTCGTTAATCTGGCCAAGCAATAAAAGTGAGGTAAAGACAGGGTAAGAGGTAAAGCTATTTGTATGATTTAGCCATTGAGGGTTGATTTGGATTGTTTAAGGTTTGGCTGAATTGGAAACTGGGTGCAGTAGAAACACACAAAAGGAGCAGGCAGGTGGCATCAGCATGCTAAATGGAATGGTGAGGTTTCATGCAGTAGCACAGCTCAGGAAGAGGTGTAGAATATATAGAGGCAGAAACTGCTGTCTGGAATGAGAAATCTCCCATTGAAGCCGGACAGCAGGTCGCAGCATGGGAACCTCTTGCCAAGTGAGACACTAGCAAAAAAAAAATGGTTTGGAGCACCCCTCCCCACAGGGCTAGGAGCATAAGGCTTCACGTGCTCACATGGTGCAGTGGCACCTTGGCGTATCGAGTATTCTGGACACCATAGAACTGAAGGGTATTGACAAGCCAGGAGGAGATTAGAGAAAAGCAACAAAAAGGATTAAGGGGCCTGTGTGATTGATTTATGGGAAAAGATTAAAAAGCAAAATATGTGTAGTTTGGCAAAGAGATGAGTAGCAGAAGACTTGATAACAGTCTACAACTGTTTGAAGATCTAAACATAAAGGGGCTGATCCTGCAGACTTCACTTTCATGATGTCCCTGGAGAATCAATAGTCATTGGATATAATGTTTCAGGACTGAACCCTAACACCCAACTAAAATTAGTTGCAACAATATATACGTATCTGGGGAAGCATGTGAAGTAATTTGAAGATCAGCAAGAGATTTCTAACACTGGTATGCTGAAATTTTGCAATTCTTCTAAAATGGAAGATATCAAATCTACAGTCTTGATGTTTAGTCTGAAAAGCTTACTGGACAATGTGGAAAGTGAAACACAACAGTAGAGGGACAGCATGGGTTTCCTCCATCAGGTGGTTCCTTCTTTAGCTGCTCTGATTCTGCAAATCAGAGTCAAGAATCTGCATGAACCACAGCATAAATTTGCTGTCAGGGTTTCTCTTTAGGTTGTCTTTTTTGAGGGGTCAGGAGTGGAAGAGTGGTTGGATTTGTTTTGATTTATTTGTGTTCCTGGGGTTTTTTTAATATATGGTGATACATGGTTATAATGTTTGTAATACCATACTTGATAAAAAACTAGTTTCTGACAGATATTGTTGGATATTTAAGCAATAGGATTAGTTTCACTTATGGTATTTCCGAACTTTGGCCTATCCTCTGCAGATTCAGAAGATGAATGCGTGGCTGGAACACTTTTAGATCAGGTAGTGAAATTTCATGTTTCTCTACCATTGCCACCTGTTTGGAGCCTTTTTTTAGTTTCCTCTCCCTTCTCCTTCTCTTTCTGATTTTCTTTACCTGGTGGTATTCCTAGCTGTTACCCTGAAATTGACATTCCAAGCAGGGGCAGCTTCTAAGATACCACTCTCCCTTCTCTTAGCTGGGAGAGAGAATTTGGTTCCTTCCATGCATTCAACAAGTCCAGTTATTTCCCTTCATTTCAAGAAGACTCCTGCTAAACATAAATAGTGTTTCCATCTGTGACAGCCCACAGTCATCTGTTTACCAAAATAAACTTTAAGCATATATTGAAAAATAATTTCTATTGAAATATGCATGCCTATGGCATTCAAGCTTGGTATTTAATGCCTTTTTTATGGTTAATAATGCATCAAAAGCATTTCTAGTCTCGAGCTGTCATTACGTCACATACTTTCTATGATGTGCCGGATGCATTTAATTGACTCAAAAACTTTGAGTCAGTTTTTATCCAAAAAAATACTAATATAGGATTACCAAGCCCTAATTCTCCTGGTCTGTGTCTTATAAATTGTCTGCTGGTGTGGCATAGTCCATTTACAATGCTTACAGCAAGCTTAGCTCTGAGTAGATGGAGAGAGTTCACACATAACAGAAGCTGTTTCTTAGAAGCTTTTTCCTGAAGCAGAGTTTGCTTCTTTTTGATTTTTGCAATGTAAAAATAAGTTAAGTCAGGAAGATACCATTAGACCTGGTGCATGCTTAAAATGAAAGAATACTGGTCTGAGACCAGAATAGATGGTTCTGCCCCATGGGAATCTTTTGCTTCCACAGACAACATAAGAGTTGCCAGGTGTATTGCTGCCATGGACCTCTGTACTTACAGGCACATCTGCATACTGAGGAAAGCAAATGTCACTCGGATTGATTTCAGTTTGTGCAGGTGGGGGCCATTTATCCATGGGCTCATGGAAAATGTAATGCATGAATACTGTGTTGAGATTTTATTCCTGACAGAATACGCTGCGGAAGTCAAAATCTTTCCCTATGTATGTGATGTTGTGAACCAATAAATGAACAATAAAATAGCGTAGCATGCTTCAGCAAAGTTGTTCTCAAACATGTTTAGGGATGGTAGCAGACCCTATAGTGCCTGTAGGAATTGCCAGATGCAAAGTTCACATTGTTCACGTCTTGTGCGCGTGCAGAGGTAGCCATGAATCATGCCCTGAAGAGAAAATGTGAAAAAGCTGCAGCAAGGCAAAGGTAAATGCTTTTATCCACTTACTTGTTCACAAGTTCTCAAAATTGATTATGCTTGGTAAGTACAGATATGTTTTCTTCATGCCATTTTTGTGCCTTATATTTCAGTTCACTTTTTAATATTGTTGACTCTGTTCTGCTGTTTCATATTCTGAAAGCCACTACTTCCCTTCCTTCCATAGTTATGGAATTTGTCTAAGTACCATGTTCTCATCCCTCCAGCTCTTACAAGTCTGATTGCTAATGGAGTGCCAGTGCTGTGCCTCCTAGACACTCTTGTAATGTGAGAGGTTTCTTCTCTGCAGCTTTTAAACTATATTCCATATCTTTTTGCTTCACCTCTTCCCTGGAATAATTTGCTTCTAACTTGCCAGTATGTTTTCCTGTAGCCACTCAGCCTTTGAGTATCTTTTGCTGGGCTTTTTTCTACTTTTGTCTTTCAAGTTTCTGTTAAGCCTTTTAAAATACTTTTTGACTGAATGATAGTGCTTAAAATCCTGTGATTATATTCCAGTAGAGGGATATGAAGGATGTGAAAAGACTCAGATTTTAGAAGGACTGAGGTAGTCATCTGATAAAGAGTATGTGAACATAGTTTTGGAGAAGTGACTTGGTCTTATTTGTAGGAATCATTTGTTAATACAGATTAAACTGAGTGCTCTGGGGATGCCTCTTTGTTCCCTTCTCATGTATAATACGACCTGTGATTGAGGCAGGTATGCTGGAATTCCCTGACTCTCTTCTTACTGTCACTTCTTCCACCAGCTGGAGCAAATGCTGTTCCCTACAAACCCAGATCGATGCAGACTTGAACATTTTGTTTCTTTTTAATAACTCTGTTAGATGGATGATATCACACTTTGTAGCTGTATTTCTAAGCTCTGTATTCCAGGTATAGCTCAAGTTTGAAGCCTACTAGGTGTTTTTTTGAAATACTCAGATTTTAATGGACAAAAAAAGAAAAAGTGCGCAATTCACCCAACTTCCTTCTTTCTTTCCTTTGGTTTTCCTTACTTTTTTACTTGACCACCTTGGTCTCAGCACTTACCTAGTTTCCTGGTAACTATCAGTTAGGTCTTGCAGAAGGTAGCTTTCTGTAGCTGGTCATCTTCAGTCATCACTGGCCTTTGCCTTGGGGCTTTGATGTTGGCCTTCCATGGTTTAAAGTCGCCTGACTCAGCTGCGCAGTGCTGTTTTGAGTGCCAGAATGATTCCTCCCACAGCAGAAGGGGCATGTTTGCCAAGAAATGCTTGGAGCACAGCCACTTGCAAGCGAAAAGGGGTGTTTTCACACACAGGATGGACATGTAACATGCCACAGGACTTCAGCTCTTACGTGCACTCACATAAACACTAGCAGGTGCGTGCTTGCTCACTGGCATGTACTCCTTGCTTCCCACGCACACCCATGCTTGCATGTTGTACCACTAGCCTTGTGTCAATGCTTCCAGGTCAGATGTGGCAGGGTACTGTGAAGGGCCAATCACTTAATGAATCCCTCTGGGACCTATCTCAATTACTAACAGTTTCTCTCCAACTCATCAGGGAGGGAATCACAGCCCTTGCTGTTTCACTCCATCACTTTTCTTCCACTGCTTTTTCCACCTGAGCTGCTTGCTTCCTCCACACAAACAAACCAATTATCGATAAAGATACAAATTGGGTCCTTTTCCCTGGAAAGCTCCTTCAGCCTCACACTTATCCAAAGTTTTACAGAAACACATCAACCAGCATTTCTCTCTGCCTTTTCTGTCTCCGTCCCTATCTTGTGCATGCTGAATTACATACTCACGATTAAGCATCCACCTTCATAGCCAGACCTGGTATTGACTTGCATACAAAAATAATCACTACCCCCATGCACGTGCTTGTGTGCATGTGCTGTTATCAAAGCACATGAAAGAGAGCTTGGGTCATTCATTAGTTTGAGAATTTATTTGTTTCACTTGGAGGTCACCTTACCTGCAGGTGTCTCAGACAGAAATAGCCTCCAGAATAATCTTCTCATCTCCAGTTTATATAAGCAAGGCCTTCATGTACCAGAGATCATAAAATGAAATGAATACCACTGAACACAGCTGGTTTATATATGGTGCATGCAAGCAACTATGTTTTCTGGGGATGCATATGTCTTTGTCTCCTTAAATAAAAGGATCTTCATGAGAATTGTTTAGTGTTACAAGGAGTGCAAGATGACAGTTGTCATCAGCTGGAGTCTTTCTCCAGTTCTGGAACCATGTCCTGATGTTTGGATCTATAATTTAGGCGTGGCAACTTGGCATCATGTATATTTAATATAAAGAAGTGAAATTGATCAAATCTTCCCAAAGTGCATCTGTAGTTGAGCTTCCCTTTGTATGGCACTGACCTCTTCAGTGCCTTACAGCTCTTTCACATATCTAAATAAACTCATCAACCTCTGGCCACCTTTATGAAAATATCTTTTGGAGTCTATGAAATCAGCTTGGAAAGCATTAGATGGCAGAAAATGGGAGATTACTTGTAGCAAACAAATAACCTTTTTAAAAAGCTATAAGAAAAGGCTTTAAAATTTGCAGTGTTTTGTCAAGGTATCAAATGTTAGAAATGTTCTTGCAACCCTGACCTCAGGGCGCATGGCTGAAGTGCCCCTCTTGTGCTGGTGTCTCACATCCTCTCTCCAGCTTGAGGCCTCTCATCGCCTTTAGAAGGAGATTGTTCCTACGCTTAGGGAAACCTGTGTTTTCTGAGGCTGTATCCATTCCTTAAAGAAAAGATTCTTTAAGGCTACCATGCTGGTTTATGCCTCACTTCCACTGCTGACCATAGGGCTCCCCTGCAAGGACCTTGTTGATTTACACAGCAGCTTTCAGCGCTGGCAGGTGAAGGTTAAGCTTGTGCTGCTGGAGGTGACTCTGGGTGGTTGCATTGTTACCCCCAACCAGACCAACAGCCAAGAAAACCTTCATTTCTCACCCTGTATAGCTCAGATTTAAAAGGGCTCCAAGGAGAGGAGCCTCTGCAGAATCTTCCCCAATTCCATTTAAAAGTAATAAAATAATTGCATGAATGCTGGACCCCTAAACATGGAGGCAAGCATTCTGCAGTGTTCCCTTCAAATCACTATTAGAAGGGATTTCAGAAACTGGAGAAGAGGAAGTTATTTAGAATCGTAGAATCATAGAACAGAATCACAGAATCATAGAACAGAATCATAGAATAGTTAGGGTTGGAAAGGACCTTAAGATCATCCAGTTCCAACCAACCTGCCATGGTGAGGAACACCTCACACTAAACCATGTCACCCAAGGCTCTGTCCAACCTGGCCTTGAGCACGGTCAGGGATGGAGCATTCACAACTTCCTTAGGCAGCCCATTCCAGTGCCTCACCACCCTTACAGTAAAGAACTTCTTCCTTATATCTAGTCTAAACTTCCCCTGTTTAAGTTTGAACCCCTTACCCCTTGTCCTGTCACTACAGTCCTTAATGAACAGTCAATCCCCAGCATCCCTATAGCCCCCCTTCAGATACTGGAAGGCTGCGATGAGGTCTCCAAGCAGCCTTCTCTTCTCCAGGCTGAACAGTCCCAACTTTCTCACCCTGTCTTCATACGGGAGGTGCTCCAGTCGCCTGATCATCCTCGTGGCATCCTCTGGACTTCTTCCAACAGTTCCATGTCATTTTCATGTTGAGGACACCAGAACTGTACACAATACTCCAAGTGAGGTCTCATGAGAGCAGAGCAGAGGGGCAGGATCAGCTCCTTCAACCTGCTGGTCACGCTCCTTTTGATGCAGCCCAGGATACGGTTGGCTTTCTGGGCTGTGAGCGCACACT
>WYDI02007159.1:0-10548 GCA_009867235.2 Psittacus erithacus
GGGGGGAGGCGAGAGGGGAGGGGGGGGAGCCCTGAGCCAGGGCTCGGAGCCCTGAGCCAGGGCTCGGAGCGGGGCTGAGAGGAGAGGGAAGGGCCGCGGAGGTGCGGCGGGAGGGATGCGGCTCTGGGGAGGCAGGGGGGGGCTTCCGCGTCCCGCACAAATGCAGCTGAGGCGGGGTGGGCAGTGGGCAGGGCCGGTGGGTGCTGCGGCTCGTGCCCTTCAGGACGGGCCAGAGCAGGAGCGGGGAGGAGGAGGGATTTGATCCAGGCCGGGCTCTTAAAAGCTTGAGGCTTGAGCTGCCAGCCTTGCCTAGAGCCCTCCTCTGGGGGTTCTTGTTTAGCAGGTCGGGTTTTGCCATTGAAAATGAAGATTTAAGACCCAGAGCTCAGTGTCTGCATGGGCAGCGTCCTGGGAAGGGCCTTTCTTGGTGTCTGGTTGGTTGTGAGGCTCCTGTTGGACTCTTCCTCCCAGGATGACCCAAGGAGGTGACAGTGAAACAGGGCCACGGGGCTGTATGTGTGCAGTCAGGCAGAGGGTGTGACACAGAGTCTGTGCTATTTGTCATGGTGCAGCACAATGAATAGGCAGGAGGGGCTGTCCCCTGCTGAGGATGTGGGATGGAGGGAGCAGAATTCCTCCTGGATGAGCTGGGAGATTGCCCAGGATCTCCAAACAGTGTGAGACAATAAGGGGTTTTTCCTAGTGACCTTCAGCAGTTCCTGCTTCCCAGGGTGACAATGAACCTGAGATCCTCTATAGGGCAAGGATCTGAAACCTTTGCTCTCCTCTGCAGATCACCTTGAGTGATGCCCAAGAAGTTCCAAGGGGAAAACACCAAGTCGGCTGCTGCCCGCGCAAGGAAGGCTGAGGCAAAGGCAGCAGCCGATGCCAAACGGCAGCAGGAGCTGGAAGATGCCTACTGGAAGGATGAAGACAAACACGTGATGAGGAAGGAACAGAGGAAGGTGAATGGGTGGGCAGGGAGAAGGAGAGCTCCAGGCTTGCTTAGGTGGGGTTGCTCCTCTGCGGTCCCCACATTTTGTCCTCAGCTTAGTTTTGGGTAGAAGAGCTGGAACTAGTGGCTCCTCTGGGAGCTAAAACAAGCCAAGTGTGGGAGTAAGTGTAAGCTCTGCTGTGTAATTCCAAAATGTGGTGGATCTTAGAGCTTCCCAAGGGAGGCAGGAAAAGGTTTATTGTTGGAATAACTTAAAATTGAACTCAGGAAAAGATCAGGAACTCTGCTGGGGGCTTAATTCTTGACCAAGCAGTTCTTTAGCTTGGTTGTCTTTTTCTTTCTTAACTGGTCTTTGACTCTTCTAGAAGGAAGAAGAAATCAGCAGGATTAAGGGTTCCAGAGCTTTTTGTTCTCCTCCCTCACTTGGTGTTACATCAGGACACATCTCTCTTAAAGGGTTCTCTCCAGTTTGCTCTTACCAGCTTGCTCCCCCTGTTAGCCTCCATGTTCAATAACAGAACGCTTCCATGTTCTTTCCTGGCTTTGGGGTTTAATGTTGTCTTGCATCAATGTTAGATAAACGTGCCTTCTGGTTGGGTGGAAACAACTGTTGCTGATGACTTTGCTGCCTCTTACAAAGTGATTCCCCTTATGCAGACAGGGCTTCTACTGACCACATAAAGGGGGTTTTGGGGGTTACTGGGTTTGTGCTGCTCTGAACTGCAGCGATGTTGGTAGAACACACTGGCTGGGCAGCAGGAGGCCAGCATGTCCCTGTGACCCCGTGAGTTCACCCCAATGTGTGTCTTGGCATTCAGAGTCCTGTGTGCTGTTCCCAATCCCAGTCCTGGAATGCTGCCTAATTACTTCCTGGAACAAGGACTTCTTACTGCTCTCCTTAAGACTTGGCCAACAGTGACTGGGCTTCCAAAGCATCCTCCTGCAGGGCAGGAGTGTGCAGGCTGGAGAGGGGACCTGGAATTGCTAACTGGAAAACGAGGCTCCATCCCAGAGCCCCAGACTGGTCTTTAGAGAAGCCAGTGAGGCAGTTTGCACTCAGGACATCATCCATCCCTCTCCCTGCATCAGCAGAGCCATGGTCTTTTATGTCTGAATTTCACCTGAGCACTTGTTTAGTGTGTTAGCTTCCCAGAAATCCCTCACAGCAGTGGAATTCTCTGCTTGGATACAGGAAGTTCTCCTGCCAGAAAGGCTCTGTGTCAATTGCACCTGCACAGGAGCTCTTCCTGCCTAAGCTAGGCCTTTGTGTGGCTGAGCAAGTAGCCAACACACAAATGATGTGTGTCTTCCTCAGCTGCTTCTCCAGTGCCATCCAGCTGGAATATCTCCATGGAGAATGGAAGAAGCCACCTGTGCCCCATTGCAGGGACAGGATATGGATTGTAAATGACTTTCCATCCCCATCCTAGGGACAGAAGAAACCAAACTGTTCACAGGAGTCAGGCTTCCCTGAAGGAGTAACTGCTTTTCAGGTGGTGCTGGCTCAGGAACAGTGCTGCTGGCCATGTGCTGCAGCAGGGGCTCAGCTACCGCCCCCGGGAAGGGATGGGGCTGTGTGGAGGAGGATGCTCCCAGCAGCTCTTCCCACCTCTTCCAGCTCTTCCCCCACTCTCCGAGCGATGGCGGTAACACACTAACGGCACCCCCAGGATTCCTGCGCTGTCAACGGGCAGGAGGGGCTGGAAGCCTTTGGGATGTGCTGAGGCCAGACCCTGCATTTGGGGTCTCTTTAAATGCCACCACCCCCCTGCTCTGAGGGCAGCCTCAGAGCTGAGCCCTGCTACCAGGGGACGATGCTCATTTGCTGGCTCTGTGATGTATAAAGGAACATCTGAGCTCTGTGATGTGTGATTCCTCCTCTGGCACCTTCCCTGCAGAGCTCAAGCTGGAAAGCACAGGATCTCCATCTTCCTTGCTGGCATTTTAACCTGGGTAACTGCTTTTCTTTCAGCACTTGGGTGTTTTCATCCTTCCTGGCCCCTCCCACTCCTCCTGTGTAGGGTTAGATGCTCCAGCTCAGCACCATGCTCCTCAGCAGCCTGATCCCAGCAGGGTTTTCTCTGTGCAAAGAGACACCTAAAGTGTGTGTGGTGGTGGAACAGCCACAGGTTCGTGTGTGTGTGTCCTGGGGAAGCTGCTTGGAAGGATGACAAATCATTGCATCTGCTGGAGCAGTCAGACCTTCTCTCTGTGACCTTGGGGACACATGGGAAGATCTCACTGGCTGGGATGCAGCCAGATTTCCAATCTCCTTCCCAAACTCAGTGAGAATGGCGAAAGGAGAATGTGTGGGTGATACAGGAGCAAGAAGACCTTGTGTGTGCAGGATCTGGGGAAAGATTCCAATTAAGTGTAGGGTCTGTAGTGCTGAAAGGGTGCAGATGGTGCAGGAGGGAGCAGTGACTCCCTTGGTGTGTGGTTTCTGCCCTTCTCATTCCCTGTAGCTGTGCTCAGAGGCTGCGGGGCTACAGCTCTCAGTGGTGGCACAGGCGTGTGAGTGGTGGCTTTCTCTTCCCCCTCCTCTCCTCTGATTCAGTGTGGAATTATGTAACTGTTCTCCCCTCTTTGGAGGACGTCTGCGTGGTACCAGGTACCCAATACTGAACTCTGATGGCTCAAATGAGTAACTCGGGGCAGAGATGTAGTGGGGAGACAGCTGATGACACCAGGCAGAATTCACACCCCAGAACTAACTTCCTCAGGCTTCAGTATCCCTTGGGTGCTTGCTGTGGGCAGTGGAAGGAGTGTGTCTGATCTCATCTCAAAGCTCTAGAGTGCCTCAGAGAGCCTGCTGAGCACTTGGCCATGCTCCAGGTTGGTTATACCCTACTCACTTTGTGACTGAATCATCTCTGTGCATTGCTTTTCCCTTCTGCCCTATAAGGAGCAGAGTGCTTTCCAGCCTTCCTCAGGCTCTCACATTGATGAGCGGCGCTCCTGCTTCAGTTGACCACTTGCTCTCAAAGCCACATGTATGGGGCCTTGTTTTCTTTCTGCCTAGCTAAAGCTCTTCTGAGTTGCCATGTCAGTTCTCTGCAAGGCTGGAAACTCCTATTTCAATGCATAAATCTTTGGGAACAGAAGTGTCCAGCTAAAGGAATCTCCCCCTTTGCTGCTGTAAGTGCAGCGATGTTGAGGCAGAAGATCATTCATATCCTTTCCAGTTTTCTTGTAGCTATGTTCCACTTGGACAAATCCAAACCTCTCTTTCATCGGGACTTTTAAGCTGATGCATAAAGCGTTAGTTTGGTTTGGCCCAACCTGAGAAGTCTCTTCAAAGCTGACAGCTTCAGGCCCCCGGGGCTTTGGGCTTGGGGAGCAGGAGGCTCACAGCTGCTGCTTTGAAGCCCTGCAGATGGTGCAGAGCAGACCTGGATGTGAGAGGCCACAGGGGAAGCCTGAGTGTGTAGATTTTGCAGGTCTTGTGACACCTGAGCATTGGTGCCAACTTATTTACTGCCTGCAATTAGCAACTAGGGTGTAAATGCCAGAGAGGAGAGAATAGCTCTTCCTGGAGGAGAGGAGTCACCGGAGGTGCCCCGCAGCCCACAGGGCAGGAGGAAGCCTCCATGCCCTACTTGTGCCTCTTTCCCCTTGGCCAAGTGGCTCTGTCCTCTTTGGAAATGGCAGCAGAGCATTATCCTGGAATCTCTGCTCTATCAGATGTGTCTCAGCAGGAGCTGTATGATGCTGAGCTGGCTGCAGTGGAGGACAGGTCCCTTGTGTAATAAATGGGTAAAAGAGAATCTTTTCTAACTATAAATAACAGCCCTGTTCTGAACTGGCTTGCTTCCTTCCCTTAGGTCCTTAGTACTTGTGTATCCACTCCTTATGTGGCTCCTGAATTATTCAAGGCCACAACCACACCTGCAGCCTTGCTGTGCTCACCCTGCCAGCACTTTCTCTGGGTTACATTGTTCATCACCCCTGAGCTTCAGAGTTGGGACATTTGCACCAGCCCGTGTTCCAGGCATCATACCAGTATGTGGAATAGACAGTGCTGCTTCTCTTGTGTGCGCTTTACATCTAATCAGATGGCTTATTCCATCTGACTGCTGGACCTTCAGTGAGTTCTGAGTGCCTCCTTCTGTTTTGGCACATTAAACTCTTCAGTTTGAGGAGCTTTTCTGCATTCTTCCTAAAAAGAGGCTGCCAGAGGCTGGTGGCCGAGTTGGAAATCCCATCTGGAGCTGGAGCTATGGTGAGTGAGGTGGCAAAGCACCCTGGTGGCTCTTGTTCAGGCATATCCTTGTGTATCCATTTTAGAGGCAGCCTTCCCCTTCTTCGTATGACACCCTGCCTGTTCCAGGAGTGGCCAAAATCCTTCCTGATCTGGAAGCTTGAGGACACTTTTTTACTCAGGCTTTGCTAGAAGAGGGAGAGGTCCCACAGGAGAGCATTGGGCAGGGAAAGCTGGAGCTGGTGGCTTAAAGAAGTGAGTTTGCGCTTGGAAATAACACCCCCGTGCTGTGGCTGAAGGCACTGAGCACTAAATGACCAAGACTTTGAAGGCTGCCACTTGCAGTAAAGGCTCCATTCCTCCAAAGGCTGTTTTCCTGTCCTGGCCCCAGCTGCTCCTGGCGTTGCTGGGTGAGCTTTTCCTTCCCTTCCCTTTGAAAGGCCTGGTCCTTGATGCAAACAGTAGCAGCCTGAGGGAGTGATTTAATTCAGCAGTTGTAGGCTTTGATTCTGTTTCTTATGAGGTTTGCTTTAAACTTTTGAGCTGTTTCAGAGTCTCAAAGCCCAGCCTTGCTCATGTGTCTCAAGTGGGCCCCCTCCAACATGCATAATTCTGCTCCTTCTCCTTGGACATGGATGGTAGCGGGTTGTGTTACTGCTGGGTTGGGTTTGCTGCCTTTGAGTAAACCCATTCCATTAATGCTCCATCAGTTTCTTGAGCCATCCCAGTGAATAATGGATGAGAGCCAGAATTAAGTGTCCATGTAACTAACTGAGGTAGGAAATGCTCTGAAGCCTGTGACACTGCACTTGTTTTCCTTTCTGCAGGGGAGAGAAGGAAGAAAACTCAAAGCCAAAGTGCTGAAAGCCCTTAAGGGCTTGTTGCATGGTCTTGTCAGCCTCTTCCCTGGGCCTTGGAGGGCGAAGTAGCTCTTAACCTCCTTGTGGAGCACTTGAAAATCCTGACAGGAGCTGCACTGCTTGTTGGATTTGGTCTCCCTGCTTGCCTTGAGCCAGACCTGGGGGTGAATTCAGCCTCTTGACTGGTTTTTCTCAAACAACTGCTGAACTTTCAACCTCTGACCACTTCTTAAAGTGGAGAACTTAATGTGATTGTCAGCAGGATTGTGTTTCACCGTCCTGCCATCCCAAGGAGCCCGTGTGTGGGTGCAGACAGGGCAGGGAATGACAATTCTAAAGGGCCTGCCTATCACTGTCTCACTGGGGGGAACCAGCCAACATCCCCTCTGACAGGAGTTGGTCAGTGCTGCATTAGCTACAGAAGTGAGATGCGTGTTCCTGCTTTAGCAGGGTACCCTTCTCCTGTAAGGGCTAGTTGGATCCCTCCACCCTGTGAAGGTATAAGAGTGGAGGTGAGCTGGTCCTTTCTCCCTTCAGGAAGAGCGGGAGAAGCGGCGCCTGGAGCAGCTGGAGCGCAAGAAGGAGCTGCAGCGCCTGCTGGAGGAGGAAGACTCAAAGCTGAAGGGGAAGTCACCCAAGCAGGTCACTCCAGGCAAAGTCACCAGGGCCCAGATCGAGGAAACAATCAGGAAAGACCAGCAGCAGAAGGAGAATGCAGAGACAGGTTTGGTGTTACCACAGAAAGGTCCTGACGGCCACAGGGGGCTGGGAGTGGGAAGGGGGCTCTTCCTTCTGCATTCGCACTTGCTGATGGACAAGGTGTTTGGAAAGCAAGAGCTGCCCATAGCTGTTGTGTGCTGCATGCTTTTCTGGGTCTGACTTTCAGATGGGAGGAAGAAGTAACCTGTCACCTTGAGGTGGAGGAACAGAGCTGCAGAGGACTGAGACTGAGCTCTGCCTGGATTTCCTCAGGGTGCTTTGGAAAACCTCATGAGGGTGTTGCACAGGCTGGATTTGATATTCACAGCTCTCCCTTTCCCCCCCTCCCTGTGCAGTGGAGAAGGAGAAGACTCACTTGGAGGTCCCCTTGGAAGAGAACATCAACAGAAGGGTACTGGAGGAAGGATCAGTGGAGGCCAGAACGATTGAAGATGCCATTGCTGTCCTCAGGTATGTGGCTGTATTGCAGCAGTGCTCTCCTTTGAAGGTGTTGCTTCCCTTTGGAGAAATACTTGCAGATCCTCCCCCAGAACTGGCTCCTCTTTATGCTCTGATTGTCAGTTCCTGTCTCAACAGCAAGAATGGAACCTGTCCCTTGGCCTGTTCTATGGAGAGTATTTGAAGTGGGTGGGAGGAGTGTCACAGGGCTTCCTGCTTTATCACCAGAGTTACTCTGTAGCCACTTGGTTGTGCTGACAGGGGTTTAGTGATGCTGCTGGAGGTGGCTCTGACGTGTGGCTCCCTCTGAATTCCCCCTGGCAGCATTGCCAATGACCTGGATCGGCACCCAGAGCGCCGGATGAAAGCCGCCTTCACCGCCTTCGAGGAGCTCAACCTGCCACGCCTGAAGCAGGAGAACCCCAACATGCGCCTGTCCCAGCTCAAGCAGCTCCTCAAGAAGGAGTGGATGAAGTCTCCAGAAAACCCCATGAACCAGCAGCACAAGGCTTACAACAGCCAAAAGTAGAACTAAAGCTGAGCAATCACACCCCTACCCCGGACAGTGGGCTGGAGCCCCCAGGGCTCTGATCCCAGGAGAACAGGAGACACGAGGAACCTCCTCTCCTTTTGTTTCCCTTTCCCTACCCCCAGTTTTTGTTTGTTCTTGGATTTAAGATAAGCACGAGGCCACAGCTCAGGACCCTGCATGGTCCTGTCCCCCTGGGCGTGCTGGTGCCGCACAACCAGGACACACCACTACCACCTTCCTGTCCCCCAAGCCACTTGTCTTACAACAGAAACAAGCTACTAACTCGCTTCCAACCCTTCAGTGCTCCCAGGGTGCAGCCTCAGCGCTGCTGCCTGCCAAGGTGGGGACCTCCCAGCAACCACTTCCAGGCTGGACCTCACCCAGACTGCATCACCCCAACTCTGCCATGGCTGTGCTGCATCCTCATCCTCTGCAGGGTATTTCTTGCAAGCACCATGAGGAAGGCACCTGCCCGTTTTTGCTTGTGTCATCTTGGGTGCTGGGATGTCCCCACATTGATTCCAGACTGGGGTTGCTGTTGGCATTGCCTGCTGCCAGCCACCTCTGCATCTCAGCTGGGGTTAGATGGGGAGGAGGAACCACAACAGGAGCAGAACTCCGTCAGCAAAGAGTTACGGGGGAAGAGGGAAAATAACCTTCCATCTTCAAGGAGGAAGAGGAGAAATCCCCCAGCAGAGCACAATCCCTGCAGGACACTGATGTCACCCTCCTCTATGTCACCTCCCTGCTGGCCTTGCCCAGAGCCTCATGTTGCTGGTGGGACAGGAGCTTCTGGAGGTCCTGTGACCCTGCACAACAAATGAGCTGCCTCCAGCAGGGAAGCTGCTGTTTCTCCCATCACTGCTTCCCCTGACTGCTCCTGGGCTTGAGCAGGAGCCTGTGGAAGGACATTGGGAATGTCGGCTCAGCCACTGCTGCGCCAGGGGCATGAACCTGCCTGTGCCAATGCTTCATGAGAAGACATGGGTGAGCCCCTCGCCATGACCAAGCACTGGGATATCCTCTCTTCCCTTCTCACATCTCTTCTGGTCTCCTTTGGGAACGAAACTCCTTCCTATGACCTAAACCCGTGCCTGTTGCAGTTGGTGCTTTACCTGTGTGGGTCAGCAGGAAATGCCAGCCCCAGGGCTGGCTCAGCATCCCGCTGGCATTCTTTCCCATGGTGTGGCAGCAGCACCAGGGCTCATCCCAGGCAGTGAGTGGCCCCTATTCCTGCACAGGATTGCTCCTGAGAGATGCTGAAGCCTTGGAGGCAGCAGTAGCATTTGCACTTTGGTGGGTTGAGGAGCAGCAGCAGTGGCTGTTTTGGGGCTCTGTTGCACCCTGCTGAGGGGGCAGCTGGGCCAGGGTCTATGTGTCCCCCCCCAGGTAAAGGCAGGAAGGAAGATGCCCAATGCCCCTTCCCCCCATGCCTGTTCTGTGGGGAGTTTGCTGTGTTTGAACCCCATTAAAAACAATAAACCCCAATCCTCTGAACTTGTTGAAGAAAAGCAGGGGGAGGGGGGAGTCTTCCCCTAAATGGTGGCTGAAAATCCTCCTGGAGTTAATTCCTGCCTGGATTAGGGGTTTGGGGTAGGGGAACCCCTTTGTGCTGCCCCCCCAGCAGGGGATGTGTGTGTTTTACTCAGCTGCAGTAGTGAAGGCAAACCTCCCCCAAGCCCCTTAATGGTGAACCAAGGGCACACGAGTGTTTTTCCTGACCCCCCCCCGAGGTTGCAGTGTTCCCCCTCACTGGGGGGGGGTGGGGGGTGGTGTTCGGGAGTCCCCCTTCCCTGCGCTCACCTGCTACCCCCCATGGTGCAGAGGCCTTCAGCTCCTGCGCGGCTCTGGCTTTGTGCAGCAGAGCCCACCCTCCTCCCGCTCTTCCCCCTCCTCCCCCTCCTTCTCCCTGGCGCTGCGGCAGTGCTGTGCTGCTCCCCCGGGGGGGCTGCGGCACAGAGGGTCCCCCCCCATTGCCTTGGGGTGCTGGAGGCTGAGCCCCATCGCAGCACCGGGGGAGGGAAACCCCCACCCTGTGACATAGGGGACCCCCCTGGTGATATTAGGGAACCACCCCATAATGCATTGATCCCCCCTTGCTTTGCTGGGTGGGGGGGAATTAATGGAGGGCTGCCCCTCCCCAATTCAGGGAAGGGATCCCCCATTGCTAGGGAAGGGGAACCCCTCCAGTGAAGGTTGGGGGTTTCCTAGTTGCAAAGAAGGGATGAATGGAGGGAATCCATTGATGGGGGAGATCGGGACACACACACCCCCATTGTAAAGGGGGAACGTGTGGGGGGATCCCCAGTGCAGGAAGGGGTTAATGAAGGAACCCCCGAACACACACACACTGCAGGGGCACCCCCTTAGCAAAAGAGTTCCCGGGGGGGGTGGGATTCCCCGCCCCGCCCCTCCGGGGATTCTCCCCCCGGTCCTTCTGCTGCCATGGCAACGGGCTGCTCCGCTGCGGGGGCGGGGAATCCGGGGTGAGGGGAGGCGGTCGCGAGGCGCTGGGATCCCCGCAGAGCCGTGCAGGGGACACCCCCACGCCCCCGCACCGGGCATCCCCCCCCCGCGGCCCCTCCCCGCGCATAACCGCTCTCCGCACCGTGTCCTTCCCGCCCCCTCCCCCCCCGCGCACTGCAGCACCCGGCACGAGGCTGCGTGTGCAACCCCTGCGCGCACACACGGAGCCGCACGTGCGCGCACACGCGTGTGCTCACCCCTACACAAAGCACTCCCCGTGCTCACCCCCTTCCTCCGTCCCGCGTTGGGCCAGAGGAACATCTGGCCCATCTCGGAACCTAGCCTCTGGGATCACCCATAAAGCACCTTGGCCGAT
>WYDI02007161.1:0-30263 GCA_009867235.2 Psittacus erithacus
AAAAAAATAAAATAAAATAAGATTAATAAAATAAAATAAAATAATTAAAATAAAATGAAATGAAATAAAATAAAATAAATGAAAATGAAATAAAATGCATATATGAACAGTGAAATGCCTGGGAATTTCTAATTTTGGTTGTAATGATCCCACTCTCCCCTTTTTCGAATGCTATCCCTAATTCTGTAGTGCACCATGCCATCACAAAGACTTCCATTTAAACAAATGCCTTCCGCACCTGGGACACTGCTAGTCAATATGTGGTAAACAACAATGTGAACCATCTAAAGTGGGGACACTAGGTTTCAGAGAAATCCATTGATCTCAAATGGCAGAGTTAGTCTTCTTTTGTAAAAAGAATCTTTCAAATAAAGCTACTTGAGTGTTTGAAGGTGTGTGTACTTTGATGTTTCAAAGTCTCAATTATTTAGGTACCACAGAGCTGAGCATTGTGTATCTGCCAAAGTCTCATTTAAAAAGCTCAGATGGCTAAGATGTCATATTCTGTTCAAAGTCTTCTGGTGACTGAAATCAAGAGAAAAGCCCTTTCATTTTAGTGACTCCTAAGGCTCTCTCAGCATCCACTCTGTTGTGCTTCAGCATGACACCATTAAATGCTTGCTTGCAATTTCAGTACATTGTCAACAGAGCAGATGGATTCTAATTAAGGAAGTGGTATTTATGCTGATAGGCTGTGGCAAAAGCAAAACAAACAACTACACTCTCCCCTCCAGCTTCTGGTATCTCTTATTCAGAGATAAGATTCAAGTGCCTGTCTGAAAAGTGGTTTTACTGATGCCATCATTTTTAATAATAATTAATTCAGTCTTTGCTTCCAGGACTGTGTAAAGGCAAGTGTTCACCTATCCTCAATTTACTGCAGTTGAGGAGAAAGTAATTTCATCAATGATGTCTCATGCTTCTTTCTCTTATTACTAACCTTTTATTGATTATTTCTACATAGACTCCTGAGCTAAGTTACATTATAATAGTTCAGCAAGACAGCAAAATCTGGCCAACTGAGAAAAATATGGTATCCAGGCAGTGCTGAGATCACCCTTTAGACAAAATGGTTGAATAGAATGGTTGAGAGAGGCAAGGAAAGATTCACAGGCAGTATTGTGTGAAGGCCCAGGCTCAACTTAACTTTAGGCTCATAACTGAGGTACTTAGGCTAGAACACCTTAGATAAATTACTCTCTGCTCTCTCTTTAGCTGCTGGAAAGGTACAGCAACCTCCAGGGTGATTTAGATCTAAGGAGAGTAAATTGCCACTTCAGGAAGTATATTTTTCTCTTTTGATTATATAAATAGACTAAGGTACTAAGTAAATGGTCTTAGTTTAATTCAGTGGAATTAATCTTTGCATTTATTCCTGCTCATGAAATAAGATGTGTCCCCTGATTAAAAAGGGGAAATAATATGAAGAAAGAAGTAAAAGACAGGTGGGAGAATTAAAGGTGTAACAGGCAAAGAGATAATAGACCCAAGTCCATTATATATCAGTATAATTTCCTATTCCTTAGGGTTGAGACTAATGTTGAGTCTTTGGGCAAGAGATGGAAACAGCTCTGAAAAGACAGACTATTCAGTCACTGTCCAGTACACGGCTTTTAGTATCTCTTTCTTTGGACCAGCAGCTTGAAACAACGCAGCAGTTCCTGCTCTACAGTGAAGTGAAATAGAGCAGCAAATTGTCCTTTCTTGATGTCATATAACTGTTCCATTTTCACACATCGGGCCTTTCACTTTCATGCTCAGTGAGTATTCAAATTGTGGCTGGAGTACAGTGGTTTAGGGCACAATCAGGTAGGGTATGGCGCCCTGGCAGCTGGACCCAGATGTATCAAAAGACAAGTCTGGGTGTTAAAGATAAGCAGCTGAGTCTTCCACAAGTCAGTTTTCCATAAGTGGTGCTCAGGTGAACATCTTTGAGCAGTTGTCCTGGTTTCAGCTGGTAGAGAATTTTTTTTTTTCTTAGTGACTGGTACAGTGCTGTGTTTTGGATTTAGTATGAAAATAATGTTGATAACACACCGATGTTTTAGTTGTTGGTAAGTAGTTCTTCCCTTAATCAAGGACTATTCAGTTACAATTATTACATTGTTCTTATCTCAACCTGTGGGGTTTTGCAATTTTTCAATTGGCTTCCCAACTCACAGGGGGAAAGGAGAGAGTGACTGAGAAACCGCATGGTGCTTAGTCACAGACTGGAATTAAACCACAACAGCAGTTCTTTTTTTTTGGTCTACTCAGGTGTTGGTACTTTTTGCAACAAAACCATTAGCTGCTGCCATTTTGTGAAGCACCATGTAAACATAAACTACTTTTCCTTTTTTTTTTTCTTTTTTTTTGCTTGCTACTCTTCCCCTGAGATAATAGTATCATCTACAGATACAGATTTTAGTCCAATTGTCATTGTGCTGTTATTATGTTGTCAATAAGGAATATCTTTCAGCTTCAGGCAGGTTGACACATGGGTACAGGTAGTGGGTGTGGAGGCTCTTAATGGAAATGACTTAGATGAACTGAGAATTGCAGGATTCACTGTGGACACCCCAGGAGTTAGAAACCTGACATTAGGGACTGTGAACTTCCCTGTAACTGTAAAATGAACTTTAATTTCATCATTTCACCACTACCTTCAGCTAGAAGACCCTTCTCATGAAAAGTGCAAACTTCTATCCATGCTGCTATGCGCTGAGCTTTGATTTGAGCAAGAGAAAGATCTGCTGGGTTTTTTTCCTCTTCTTCTTTGTAATGAAAACATATACCTTGCAATATCAAACCACATTTTTCACCATTTTTCACTCACAAGCACCATGGAAGAATGGTTTGATTTGCTTTTAGGCCCTTTTGCCATATATAATGCTAAAAGACCAAGGAACTCAGCCAGGAAATCAGTTTTCCCTTCTTTATTTTAAGGCCAAGACCTGGATAAGTCTTCTGTTCAAGCAAACCCATAAGAACATTTAATCACAGTATTTTGAGATAATTTGACACTTTGATCACTATTCAGTCCTTTCACAAAATTATGTGAGGAGCTACCAGGAGAGAAAAATGCAACATAACAATTTAGACAACTAGTTTAATTTGCTTGAGTTTCTTGGTTCAAACACCTCTAAAGAATTCAGTTCTACTTGAAAACAAAAACTGGGCAATTTACTCACCCTGTCTCCATCCTGACATGGAAAGAAGGGAGAGATATCAGCATGGTTTGTCTTCCTTGAAATCTCAACTACTGTACGGTGGATGCCAATTAGAAAGATAGATGGGCATTTTAAGTTCCTCCATGCCCTTATGCTGGGCAACCTTTTTAACTATCACTGTTTCATGTAGCATGGAAAGGTAGGTAGTCACACCATTCTGAATCAAGTTAGATGCTCTACACTGGGTGCATCAAATGCCTCATTTAGGTGTACCTCCTATAACAATATCAAGTAGAGAATGGGGATATATCTGTTGTCTCTAAGGAGAAAAGGGCAGACCATATTTTTGTTATGGAGATAAAGGTGCAGGTTAGCGCAGGTTTTAATTATTTTTTAGCTGCAGTTTCAAAATACAAGGGGAGGAGAGAGAAAGAATTGAGCAGGAAGATAAAAGGAAAGGAAAAACACAGGAAATAATAAAAATAATCTAAAGCTAACTAGTAAGCTAAAGTGACTTTAATTTTTCTGGTTTATTAAAACATATTCAAGTCCCTGATGGTATATGAAATCTGGTATACCATCAATTGCAATCTCAAAAGATTTCTGAAACATTTTTTAAGCGAGAAGTAAGTAAATTATGGGTTTGTCTTTTAAAGTGTGTTTTATTATGTCATTACTTCAAATAATGTCAGTAACTCGGTACCAGTTTGAATGGCTATGGAACATTTGTAATTCAAGGGGGTGTGATTATCAGTGTATATTCTGGTATAAAAAAGACTTTAGCCAGATTACTTTTTATCGGCTCATGAATTTAGATGCAGTTCCTTTAGCTCCATAATGCAGCTGTCTGGGGGTAGATATATGCAGTCCTCCAGATTGGCTGCCATTGAAAACTTGTAGTGTGAAACTTGATAGTTTGTACTGGGAGGAACTCTACTGACTCATGGGTAAAGACCCTTTGAATCTAAAAAGAAGGGAAAAAATAATACTGAAAGTCAGCCAGCCATTTCACAAGCTGAGATCTGTTTTTGCAACTCATCCTGTGAACAAAATGTGCTGGTCAATCACCTGAAGCCATTCAGTAGATTTAATGCATGTTTTAGCTGCTTCTCCCAACAGACAAACCCTGTACTGTCTTTGACATGAAACCATTAATTTAAATGCCAAATTCATTCTTTATATTTAGTGTGTTTGCATTTAGATTCTAAAAACCATTTGCAAAGCAAGGAGTGAGGGGAAGTAAAGGTTGGCAAAATTCACACTGGCAGCAATTTTCCATCCATTGAAGTTTAAATGCAGCACATTCTGTGTACACCTATGTGACTATCACACACAGCACAATAACTCAGCAGCTTCAAATGATTAAATTGACAAGCTGCATGCCTCTGAAAACAGCCAGTGGAGTAATACAGAAGTTACTCATGTGAACTTGGTCAAATAGTTTTTAAAATATGACAAAAAAGCATTCTTATGAAGGAAGATATATATCATGGATCTGGTTAACAAAGATTAGCATAGGGCTAATACAATGCACACATTTCTCTCAGAACATAGCTGTATATAGGAACAGCTTACTGACTGATCTGTTGGAGTTGGACTTTGTCAGCTGAACCCTGTGATTAAAAGACTCCTTTAGTAGGTACAGATGAAGATTAGGAAATAAAGGACATAGTTTAGAGGGGAAAAAAGCCCACTAGGTTTTATTTCAGGAAAGTAGAAAAGTTTAGGTAATATGTGAGCACTGTGAAGGGAAGGAAAGGAAAATTATAAGCTTCTTACAGCTCCTGAGCAGTCCTTGCCCCTGTAAGATATTGAGAGTATTGACCACATTCACAACAGATTTTGGGAACCGAGATCCTCAGTATTCTGGAAGCTAGGTTGGACATGACTTCTTGTCAGTGAGGACTGCAAAGCTTTGATTTTTTTAAATGAAAACAAGAAAGAGATAGGAAGCAAAGTTACTCCTTTCTCTCCTAACATGCATGGAAAAAGTTGTAGAATGCCTTAGCTTATTTTTCCCAAAGAAAGTCAGAACCAGTTTAATACACTGTAGTGCAGAAACACAAGGGGAAAGAGAACATGTAGTTAATGCTGAGTGCAAAATGTTTCACAGGATTAATATGGTCATCAGTTTTTTGTAAATACAATAATATATATTGAGAAGAGCTGACTTTTTTGGGTTAGACTGGTGAACCAGCGTCTTGGTGTCTGCTGAGAGGTCTCAGTGTGCATCACAGAAAACTTTATAATTCATCTCCCTGCTGTTAAATGCTGTTAAACTTGCTTAAAATACAAACTATCATTTATTTTGTCTCAGGTGAGTTTAAAACTGCGCTGATGTTAAGTGCTTGGCGTATTTTAACTACAACTTGCAAGGTTCTACAGAATTCATTGATGTCTGTCCAGTCCAAACCCTTCAGTGATGGTGCTGAAGATTACTATAATATGAATCAAAAGGTTTGTTTTGTGGGATTTGTTCCTTTTTAATTAGTGTAGGAAAGGTACAAAAATTCTAAGAAAGAAGAAGCTGACTTAGCAGGAACTCAAGGGAAAGACTAGTTTGGACAAAGCCCTTTGCGCAGTAACTGCAGGGAAAGTTTGCCCCTATTCCTTGTCCTTTGAAACCCATTCTGTAAGAGCAGTAAAAGAAATAACACAAACTAGGGTGTAATTTATGTGTTGTTGGTACAGCGCTTTGTGAATGTAAAGTGCTGTGCAAGTGCCATAATTAGTATTATCAGGTGAGTTTCTCCTTGCATAAAAGAGAAAAATTGCATCAATATAATTGCTGTGTCCTGAGTATCTGGGAATTTTTAATTAATACACTAAGACTGAAGCTTAAGGTAAAGTACTGGGGTTTTTATTGACTATACCTACTTTTGCTGGTGGCCTGCCCAAATTTCTTGGCATATTTATAATCCCTTAACACATGTATTTTGGGTTCAATGTGCCTCAACTTCCCTTTTTTGAATAGTTTTCCTGTTTGTGAAGCATTTGAATACAGGCTTAATTATTAGCATACACTTATATCCCAATGCTACAAAATTTTCCTAAAATTTAGTAGTTCACTGTAAAGGAGTAATCTATAAACACAGCATTCCACTTCTATTAAAATAAAGGAACATAATGTCAAAATAGAATTCCTTATCTATTAATTACATCACTTGCATGTGACAAAAAATGTAAAATAAGATAATATAAAATATTCCTTTTTCTGCAAGGATATCGTGATGCCATCTGTGGAGTAATGTACAATCACTGAAACTGAGAGCTACTTTCATGAGATACAAGAACATAGGCAATGCACACATAATTTCCTTAGTACTAGCTCAAATGCTGACTTTTTCAGGTGAGCTTGGTTTTTGGTGGGATTATTTTGTGTATTGGGTTTTTGTTTGTTTGTTTGCTTTATTGCTGCTCAAATGATGGATTGATTGAAGTCAAGTGATTTACCCAGGTTTGCCCTCCAGTGAACAAAGGTGTGAAAGCCTTAAATGAACAACTGTAGGTAGCCTTACTCATTAAACATCAAATATGACCCTTTATTTTTATTAAATGCTCTGTATAGCCATAGTTAAATGACAACAGGAGGTGACTGAGTCTCAGCACTGATTGGCAGCAGGCATCAATCATTATTCTGGCAAGGATCTTCAGGAACATATCACTTTGTAGCAAATCTGGCAGGTTTGAATGGGATTATTTCAGATTGATTTACCAATAACTGTCATGCCTAAAATCTCAATACAATAAGAATTCATCACTGGTGCCAATCACATACTTTGTGCCAACCTCAATTCACATCCTTCCCTGAATAGTCTTGATCCACACTAATACTCCAAACAGAATGACAAGGATTCAGGGCTGAGGAGGAGCAAAGAGTGCAAAATACCAGGAACAAGATTAGAGTCTGCCCTGTCATTAGGAAAAGGACAAAGTGTTTTGTACTAAAGATCCACCATTTCACTGGACCTTACAGTGCTGGAAATAGAGGAATAAAGAAAGCAAAAGCAATTGTTTCAAATGACAATTAGTGCAAAGGCTCCTGTTGATTGAGGGCACAAGTACTTATACACATCAATCTATGGTAATAACAGGGTCCAGGATCCTGCTATCATCATATTTGAGCACCAGTAGGAGGTAGGAAAATATATGAGTTTTAGTCATGGAGGGAATAAACGTCATTTCTGAGGTCATATAAAAGGTTTCTGTTAAAACGGAATTTGAAATGTCTTTGCTGCTGCTATGCTAGAGCAGCAGTAACTAGTAGATACATTCCAGAAAAGGACAGACCTTATGTGCAGATATTCAGTACAACTTTCAGGGTCAAGCTGGATAACCACTGAAATTGGAGGAAAGAGTTTATTCGTCATGAAGTAGCTGGTGTATTAATTAGCTTTAGAGAAGAATTAGCTTTAGGTCAGCCACATATGCCATAGTAAATAGAGAATAAAAGAACTGGATCTATAAAAAAGAGAAAGAAAACATGGGAAACAAATCTTAGATGTTGGGGAGCCACTATTTCCAAGACCTACTGCCTGAATCAAGATGTTATCAGTTTCCTAGGATAATATAGGATTCATGCTACCTGGTTTCTGCAAGGCATGCCTAACCATATAATCTGACTTTCCATTAGCTTCAACTTGTGAATAAGACCAGATGGTTTTTCTCTTCTGTGTCCTACAATAACATGATATCAAATCTAGAACACTGTATGCAAAAAGCAGACTGTAGCTAAAGGTTTTACTAGGGAAAAGGAAAGTTGGTTGTGTACAGAAAGTACTGAAAGTCAGGATTTCTTCTGAAGATCTCCAATGATGGAGAAAGCTTACGAGGATCACAGACTCACAGATTTCCACCATCAACAGAAAAACCTTCCTAAAATGACCCATAAGCCATTACGTAACAGCGGAAACATCGCTGATGTTATTCATACTATCTTACACTTCACTAAAGAACTGAGGAAGTGTGCACTTTTTTGAGGTTCCCTGTACAGCAAATGGCAAAAGTGAGACAAGCATCTTCAGAAAGTAGTTCATTTCTTTAAGGTCTAGGGCTCTGCGGCACAGTGGAAATCTCATACTGCAACAAGACTGTAATTATTATGCGTTGAGCAGTATCTAACGCAGTAGGAATACAGTGCATGTTTCGGGTTTTCTGGATGCCATGGTAAAGTAATAAAAAATAATAAACAATACTTGGCTAATTTTAGGATTAGGATCAATGTGTCATTTTCATAAGTACAGCATGATAATTAATCAATATGTCATTACAGAAAGTCTTTTTCAGTAACATGAATGGAGATGTGGCCTGCTAATGATCAGGCCAATTTTTTTCAAGAGACTAGAAGCAGACATTTTCTATTTGCTGCGGATATTTTAAACACAATTTGTGGAATAAGATGTGACATGAAAGGCGAAAATTGCAACACTGAAGATCAATATGCTCTATTAATAATAAACAGAACTTTTTTATTATTATTTATCCCACATCTTCAAATGAGTATTGCAAGTACATCCGCAAAAAGCTATATCATTGGCTACCTGGCATGCAGAATGGATTGTAGCCGTAGACTGGACTTCTGAGGCCTGTAGATCTCAGACCTCTTAGCACATTTAGACTTTTCCTGGGAAGATGGTGCAGCAGTATCCATGTATCATTAAGGAACAAAAAGGACAGGCTGCTGAGCAGGGGAAGGTGAGCCAGGAGCCAAAGTTGGCAGCAAGAGCAGGTCCAGTGATGGTACCAGGGTCAATCACAGGCAGCAATTCCCAAATAAGTGCATAGTGATGAAACAGATATGAGGCAAAACCAGGAAGCCCAGTCAGCAGGCCAGTGGCAGTATCAGTGAGGACTGGGGCAGAAGCATGCCTGCAGTGTATTTCAAACAAGGACCAAAGTCTAAGGCAACAGCAGTAGCTCCCAAGCCAGAGGATAGGGGCCTGAGATAAGCCTTCTCACAAAGAGAGACTCTTTTTCGTGAAAGACCTACTAAATCAATGTTCCTTAGAAAAAGTTTATTAAGCAACAGATTCTTCTTACCCTTTTCTTTTTCTTCGTACCTTTTCTTTCTTCACTTCAGCTGGAGAGGTGTATAGCATGGATTCATGTTCAGACATTTAAGCCATTTTCTTCACAGACATGGAACTGAGTCCATAGGAGCTGAAATATGAACTAAGCCTGTGTGTTTCAATTTCTGTACAAGAGCTGCAATGGCTAGATGTTAGGTTAAATGTTTTCTGCACCAACTTGTCCTCTTCTTCCTCAAAAAACTGAATATCAGTATAGGGCAGCCCAAAGTTATAATATACCTGGCTAATTTCAAAAAACTAGTTTATCCATTGGGGACCATGCTCTCAGAGATAGCTTGTTCAAAGAAGTGCTCAGACACTAAAAAAAAAATGAATATTTTTGAACATTCTGCTGTCCCCAGTGTCTTTGCTTTTACCTGACTTATTTTTAACTCCATTAAATACCCAGCTTTCTTAATGCAGTGGAAAGTGAAATACAATTACTAACTTCCTATTATAGCAGACACCTCAGTCTATTTTGAGATCTAATGCCCATGCCACCTACATGACTTCTGGGAAATATCCCTCAAGAGTTTTTAAAGAACAGAAAGAAAATGAAATGTTTACAGTCAGTTATACATTAGATGCTGTTATATAACCTTCTTATACAGTTAGCTTACACATTTACAAAAGATTTAGTATCAAATTCCCCTTCTTCCTTAGGGTATACTGAGACCTAAAACTGCCACCATTAAGAAAAGAACATGTAATGTTATGAAACTGTTTTCCTTTTTAGTGTTTGTTGTTGGAATTATTCTAGTTTATGTGGGAACTGGAGAACAAACAAGAGGAAGAGAGGCAGATGGTCAGAAGATGAAGGCAGCAGCAGAGGCACATTTCCATGGCCTAGATACTTTTCTGTGGGACACAGGGGCTTCAGTTCTCTTTTGCAATAAATTATAATTATGTGTAGACTGCTTCCCTGTGGGAATAAGGCAACATGATCAATTGGTCTGTAAGTATACCTGGGTCTCCCATAATATCTCTCTGAA
Source organism: Psittacus erithacus (assembly GCA_009867235.2). Lineage (NCBI taxonomy): Eukaryota > Metazoa > Chordata > Aves > Psittaciformes > Psittacidae > Psittacus > Psittacus erithacus. The sequence goes on from WYDI02007161.1 coordinate 10,210, forward strand.
CTTCTTGTTTTAAACCCAGTGGGGCTTAGGAGTGATGGTCTCAAGATAATTAGGTACTCACAGATATGAAAAATAGTAACAGAGAAAGAAGATGAAGTATTTGCTGTAGCTAGATAGAAGACAAGCTTGTTTTTATCTCGTGAGGTCTTCATTGCGGAAGTCAAATGCAGCTGTTTCACAAGCAAAGCAATTCAAAGTCTTAGTCTCCTCTAATGCCAATAAACCAACAAGGCAGATAGCTTCAACATCAGCTGAAAAAAAAAAAAAACAACCCGAAACAAAAAAAGTAGCAGAACTTCCTGGCTTTACAAATGCTAATATTTAATGCTGTGAATGCACAAATGGAGGAACACACAGTGTCTGCTTCATGAGTGCAGACAGCTCAACAGCTATTTACACTGATACTTCTACTAAGGAGCATAAACCACTACAGATCACCAATAGGAGGACAAGAAAAAAGTACTACCAGTAAATATGAAGATATAGAAAATTCTAGAATAATTCAGTACAAAGTCAGTAAAAATCTCATGCATTTATTGGAAACCAGACAGCTTCAGCTCTAACATTTGTGGTCTGTCATTGGTGGATCCTCAGTTTTCCTTTCCTGATACCATTCCTAACTTTTGATTCATTTCTCTTAATAGTTTATTTTTATTTGCTGCGTGCCTTTGTGGCGCAGACAGCCATGGAGCCTCTCAAATAGACAATTCAGTAATATCCTATTCATTGGTATATTTTCTTTCTAATAAAAGTCACGATACTGACAGCTTGAAGTCATGTATAAGTCTTTCCAAGAGTGGAAATGCAAATGCTGTTATATGTACTTTTTATGCTTTTCCCCTTCAAACTGGAAATGGCAGCTATATTCTTGCAATCTTCTGTTTAAAGTAATTTTCAATTCTGGGTGATATATATGATTTGAGACAATCCTCAGTTTATTTTCTAAATCATTTATAAAACAGTTTGAATGTGGAAGGTATAATGTATGTTTAGATATGTTTATGTGTAGGTACATATAGACATCTCTGTGGGGAAATATTTAAGCACTAAAAAACTCCAAAATGTAAGAACTAAGATTTCACATGAAACCAGTAGTTTGTCTCATTATGCAGTAGGAGTTTGACTGTAACCAGTATGAAAAAAAGTCTTTCCTGTTCATGAGATGAGATTTCTCAGATGGCAAAAAGACAATTTAAATTCCTCAAAAGAACTAAATACATAGCATTCAGATGTGGTGTCACCTCAAACTCGCATTCAGAAAGTGTCTTTTGGGGTTATTGTTTATTCTAGAGTATGAAAGAATCTCTTTCCCGATTTTACTAGTAATTCAGTGCTGCACATGATGAACTGCATAACACCTTTCTTTTGAATGGCCAATGCAGTATTTTAAAAAAAAAAAAAATTAAATATTTGCTATTCTGTGTGCTATTAAAACCTACTGCAGCTAGGTTTACCAAAATGTCTGCGTTATATATACATATAATACACATGCACATATAGATACACAACTACATACATACATAGACATAATACCAATCGCACACGTACGCATCATGCAGACATATATATTCCATACAAACATCCTTGTACATGCATTGAAATTACTTCTCCAAAAAGAATCTTCTTTCTTTCTTTTCTGATAATTCACTGTTAATTTTCAGGTTTTTCTCTACTGCAAAGGAGAACGGTAATGCAGAAAACAGAACATTTAATTTTAAAGATGGAGAAAGAAAAACAACTGGCTAATGCTTAGATGAAAACATAACCAAACAAATTAATCCTTTTAGCTCTCTAGATTTGAGAGGCTGCTGGTTGTACTGATAGAGGGAAGAGCTCATTATACAGAGAACACATATGGTGTCCTTAAAATATAGCTCCTGAAATACATTATTTTAAGAACTGTTATTTACTGTGTATGTAATACGCTTTTTTATTTATGGTCAGGTAGTTTTTAATTGCAAGTGGGCTGGGTGGCTTCCAAAAGAGTTAGCACCATTTGCTATGAGTCTTTGACTGATAATCAAGGAACACATATTTAATTATATGCTGGTATTTTGTTTATCTTTAAAGGGGGAATGTAGGGAGGAGTTAATCAACATTCTGTGGGGCAACCTTTTGAAATGTTCTCAGTATCCCATCCTGCAGAAATGCAATAGAGCAAATGATTTATATTGCTTGTGCTCTTCCTTTTTAGGCTGCCAAATTATTTATTCTAGAGAATAATAATAATGATGATGATGATGACAATAATACACCTGACTTTTCTTGGAACAGTGGGAATTTTTCTCTGTCTTATTTTCTGCAATACACAGCAAAGGATACTATTTAATATAATTACTGCTCAAAAGAATCTTCCTGCCTCTGCTAAGAGTCCAGCTTTATTTCTTTTCTAGTGACTGATTTTTAAAAAATTTTTCTCTTTTTCAGGGTGTTGTTTTTTTTTTTTTTGGTTAAAAGGAAATGTGTGCCTTCTCTCAATCATATTTGGCTCCCACAGACTCAAAGGCTTCCACTCAAAGGTGAATATGCACATTGCAATAAGAAAATGCAATAAAAGAAAATGTAATAAATGAAAATGCAAAGTTGGAGGGAGATAGGCAGACAGCAAAGCTGAGAGGTGTACCTCAAAATGGTGTCTGGTCTCCAGATTTTGCTCCAATCTGCTTTACCTGGATAAATAGTATTTGCACATTATAACCCATGAGAGTTAGAACAGGGATCTCAAAGAACTCATACTCCTGTGATACAGCATTCAGGATTGACAGCAGATCTCCACTCATTGTGTTAAGAGTTTGCACATTCAGATTGCACCTAGGGACTACCACTGGGAGAGACCAAAAAGTTATTTAAACTCTCTAAGCATTCCTCAAAATCAAGGGGAAGAAGAAACTTTTGGAATAAGGATCCTTGTTTCACACAGAGAAACATATCCAGCCTTTTTCTCATCCCACTATTGCTACTTTCCAGGCCAATAAAATTTGTTATGAATAATTATCGAGATTCTAGTTTCAAACATATTACTATGAAATTTCTGAAATCTCACATGAGAACCTAATCCTTCAAATTTCACTGCCCTATTCTCCACCATATACATACCTTCCTTTTAATTTAGAGCTGATTACATTATCAAAGTATTGGCTCATCTCTTTTCCTTTTTGCATAAAACTGGGTGTCTGAGTTCATTGTTCAACCACACATAATGTCTCATATTCTGTGCTACATACAGCCATGACTTGTTCTGTGCAGCTGGCACAGAAATTTCAGGTTCTGGGCCAAGAGAGATTAAAACTTTTATAGCTTCACCAATTTAGTTTAAGACTAGAGACACCGAGAGCTTTAAAATACTAAAAATCCTACCTGACAGCAAGAAAGTTTAACACAGATACTCACATGCATGCACACACACGCAAAATATATATAGATGGTCGGAGTTTTATGGTGATCCCCTGAGGAGCAGATTAGAAAGAATACTTTTTGTTTGCTGCAATGAAAAGGCAATAATAGGCTGTTTGCCTTATGCCAGTGTTTCCCCTCTCCCTCCTTCTCTTCACCCCTCTCCCTCCTTCTCTTCACCCTCGAACCTAAAGTGTTGTTCAGTAATGCCCACCAGTCCTGTAAGAATATAACAGAATTATTCATTACTTCATTTGACGCCCCAAAGATTGAAAAATAGTTGTTACATACCCAGAGATGATTGTGCACTGAAAGATTAATAGGCGTAAGGATTCACCAGCTGTCCACTCTATTCAGGGAGAAGAAAAAAAATGTATGTAAATCACTTTGGATGCTGGCACAAGATGTTGTACAATATTTGCCTGGTGCTGGGGTCACCACAATAAAAAATATTCAGCTTCATTTAGACCTTATTACCTTCCTACCTAAGGCTGTGCCGTGATGGACGGTACTGTTAGAGCATGAACACCAAGAGCTGACTTAGGGGCTCACACCTTTAGCACTTCATGTAAATGAACCTCTTTCTATGCAGCCAACCCTCTGTGTGGATAAGTTTAAATAGAAATGCTTTCAAACCATAAATTAAAGCAAGCGTCCCTCCATCGCAGTCCCCTATTATTTTCTTTCTGTCTCCCTCCATTTCTGGATATGGAAACTTTATTCTGTATAAATCTGTTTTTCACTTTCTTTGTATTTTAGCACAGTACAGCTTTCTTCACAATACCCTCCTGTGGGTGGTTGGGTTTTTACTTTTGGTTGTTGGTTTGTTTTTTTAACAGCAGCACCAACTGTGATCAGACCTTCAAAATCAGTATTACATACGTTACCAACAAAGTAATGGAAGAAAGGGAGTACAGGGAGACACATGGGCAGAGAATAATGGGGATTTGGAAAGAAAGGAAAGAGAATCAGTGAGGTAAGTGCACAAAACTGGTTTTCGATTGTTATGAATGATAGACATTTTGGTCAGACTTCCAAAAGCCATACGTTGTTAGGTCCCCTTTTGGATTAATTTCTTTACATAAAAATATGACAGACACTGTTTACATATAGTTAAAACTTCATGGATTCACCACACGTGTTCACTAAACATGATTTTACACACTGTATGATCAGTACAGAGAAAAATAGGTGCTACTAGAGTAATCTAATGGAGACACCTCTTCTTTCCTTCCTGCAGAGGCAAATTAATATTCAGGTTACTACAGAGCTAAACTTAATTTTCAAATAGGCCTCAGTGAGGATGCCAACAGTTAGAAAATAAAGAAGGAAATATATCTGTCAGAGACATACAAGTTACTAGAGAAACTGAGAAGAAGATATTAGAATCCTTACTTTCCAAGATGGTAACTCTCATTGTAACAGGCTTTTTTACGGGTTGACAAAGAGATGGCAACTGGTGGCAAAATACTAGAGGAAGAATTGGGAGTTTAGGTTGTTGGACCTCCAGGTTTCTGTAAGTGGAAAACTTACTTTGGGGGAGAATTCACTGGATTAAGGAAATGTTCACAACTAGAAATGCATTATGCATAGCTAGAAAATATGAAAATTTGAAACTGTTAATCTTAGCAAAGGAAGAGCAGATAAAAAGAAATATTTGATAACTTTAGGGACTCTTCAAGCTGATTATCTAACCTATTCAGAGAAATACTAGAGGAACACCTGCCCAGAGTTAGAATATGTAATACATATCTCAAGAATAGACTCCTCTGTAAACAAGACCTCTAACACTTTTGTGTGTTTGCTAACAAGAAAAAAGTAATGAAACCTAGCCAGCTGCTGTTGGTGTTATTGTCCCTGATCAGCATAACCTAAAAAATACGCATTAAACACACCTGCAAGATGGGCACTGCCATAGCTGAGTTTAAGGGATTACATTTTTTAAGGTCCACTATAGAAATATGACCTCACCCTGACTGTCTATTTGGGGCAGCTACTTGCCAACTGAAAGCATATCTTCTTATTGAAATGCTCTGTTAATAACTAAAAAAATTAGTACTGTCTTAGCCTGGCTTGGCATACTGCTATATTGAATTACAAAAAACTAACCAGTTGATTCTTTTACCTCAACTCAATGGGGCTTTAGGTCAAACTCAGTCCTACTGAACTCAACAGGAATTTTGTGATTGCCTTTTGAGTGACTGACTGGGTTTTTCTGAGATCATAAGATCGCTCAGGTTTAAAATTACTGAAAACAGAACCCAAAAATTATTGCTTTCGCTGTTGTATCAAGAACCTTACGCATTAAAAAGAGTAAATAAAGAACTATGAGAGGGAGGTAATGCCGTTGAATAAAAAAGTAGCTAGGAACTAACATAAGTTCCATCTGGAAACCCATTCCTTCTTGTTTTTAAGACTTCATTTTGGCCAGTGCAGGGGTTGGGAGTTTTCTCCTGAAACGAAGGTATGTGTGCTAGATACACCTTTGTTATCATCACTTTTGTGCCTTTGGCTTGCTGCTAGCCATGATTCTGAACAGCACAGCCTGAAAATAAACACTAATCTAATTTTTGCTAGTCAGTTGGTTATAGTCAGTAAGCTGCATAACCTTACCATTAAATCTCACTCAGCTTTGAGTCATATAGGACTCTCGTAGACTGGACATGGAGCTGTAGACCTTCAGCAACCTCAGACCTCAGGTTCTAGATCATTTCAAGTGGATCACCTTTTATGCTGTGCATCTAAAATTTGCCTTTTAGGAAAATACTGGTTATAGTGATATTTCCCAGTAAGAGTAAGCATTATGACCACCTTCAAGACCAAATGTGTCTATGTCTCATATTGCAGACAGAATCATAAAATCAAAGAGGTTAGAAGGGACCATCAGACCTTAATCATTCTAGTAGTCCTTCACTGGACTTGTTCCAGGAGCTACGTGTCTTGTACTTAGGAGCCCAGAAATGGACTGTGGGTGAGGGCTGAGTAGAAAAGGAGGATTACCTCTCTCAGTCTGATGGCAATGTTTCTCTTAATGCAGCCCAGGGTACTATTGGCCTTCTTGGGCACAAGAGCACATTGTTGGCCCAGGAACAACTTGCCTGTCAGGACCCTGGGGCTTCCTTTTCAGAGCTAGTTTACAACAGGTCAGACCCCAGCCTGTACCAGTGCATGGGGTTGTTCCTCCCCAGGTGCCGGAGCCTGCACCTGTTTTTGTTGAAGGCAAGGGTTCTTCTCTGCCCATCTTTCCAACATGTCTAGAAACATGTGAATAACAGCATGGCACTGCATGGTACAAGCCACTCCTCCCAGTTCTGTATGAAGCTGCTAAGGAGGCACTCTTATCACTTCATTCAAATCACTGACAAGTAAGTTAAACAATACTGGACACAATATTGACTTTTGGGGGATACCACCATTTAAAGTCTCCAACAAGACTGCACCAGTAACCATAACCCTCTGAGACTTGCCTTTCAGCCAGTTCTCAAACCTCCTCACTGTCAGCTCATCCAGCCCACACTTCCTGAGCTTGCCTATGAGGATAACATGGGAGACAGATATAGTCGGAAACTTACAAACCTTCCCACCCCAACAAGCTCACCCATGACCAAGCCTATATACAGTGTTTTCATATCACCAGGTACACAGCTGAGGATCTTCATGGATGAATCATGGCATAACAAAGTGGGCTTTTCTAAGCAAAGCCACTTCATTTCTTCTCAGGCACCCTTTGACTCAGCTCACATCTTTGCTGCTTTTCAGATGAGTCTGAAGATCAGCCACACTTTAAACCATTCTAAGAGTGCCAGCTTTAGTTTATTTGTCCCTGCTTGTGTTACTTAAGAAAGACCTTAAGGCAAGGTCTCCTGATACCTCCTGTCTTTCCACCATTTACAGGAAGCCCAGAGGATGTGTGGACAGAAGATATGAGGAAGGGTGAGTACAGTGAGCTTAAGCCCCCTTTGGAGGTTTTCTCAACCTGACATAGACACAGCAATAGCTGTACTTCCACTTCTTTGCCTATGTAATGAGGAGATGATATTTCCTTCCTTGCAGGGGTTTCACAAGGCTTAATTCGTCAGTGGTCTGTGAGGGACCACTGTGAGGGAGTTTTTGCAGGGATGAGCACCTCAGAATTGCCTAAATAATTTATCCTTTGCTTTTTCTTTTACCCAGTAGGCTTCTTTTGAAAAAGCTTCCAGACCTTTAAAGTTTGGGAGCACACTGTACTTGCAGAAAGAAAAAAAGAATTACAAAGAAAAATGCATAATGTATGATAATGTTGAAAGTAGCAAGAATTAAAGTAAATGGTCTGATATAAAAAGGGTTTCAAACAGAATTAATAATTCTGCAATTTGTTATACAAAGTCAATTTTTCCACTTCCAAAGCTAAGTTGCCTGGTGGGGTTTATTGGCTCACTCATTATTAGGTATATATCACTTTTATTGTTTCACATTTTTATGTGTTTATAAAAAAAAAAGAAGACATCATTCATGAATAAAACATTTTTGCTCTAAGCTGCCATATATGAAAGTTGGTCTGAGAGCCTATATCCTCTTTTATTGGAAAAGGGAAATACATTGTGTACTTATACATTTATGTATTTATGTACTTATATATTTATATATTTACACATTTATATTTTATATGATTGCATATTTATATATTTGCATATTAATAATTTTACATTTATATGTTTATACATGTTTATATTTATATATTTATAGACTTATATATTAATGGAACAGTCTATGTTAGGAGGTTCTGTGTGATTGTATGCATATGAACATACATATGCATATGTATATATGGTAACATGGTAATATGCTTATGCATCTACTGTGTATCCCATTACCATATGTATATATACACCAAGCTTTGAAAAAAGAACTACTGATACCAATAATTTATTTTTTTGTCTTTCTGATAAACTTTCCAAAGCCTGCCTTTTTCTGCTCAATCTGACCTACTCTGGATGGCACCTTTCATAAATGTCAGTTTCCTTTCCCCCTTCCCTATCCATCAGCTTTCTCAGCTGATCATATCCACTCTGCTAAATACTGTTTCCTCTCCTAATCTGTGGCAGAATGGCACCTATCCAAATGTCACCTTACAACACTAGACATGACTGAGCATCCAGGCGGCAGCCAATGCACTGCTACAGGTGATGTGAGGAAATGTTAGCTTGATAGATAATAGTTTTATTTTTGGGTCTTCTTAATCACTCTGCACCTGGTAGGAGTTTTATATGAACAGGTAAGCAGTATCAAGAGACAGATAGAAGTTGATGTGGAACATTTTTATGTATGAGTTCATTTATTAATTTATTTAGAATATTAGGGTGAAAGGTGGGTTTTTTTTTTTGCGGGGAGTTTATTGGAGACTTTTTTTATTGTTATTTCTTTGGCTTATGAGAGTTAATTTCCTGTCAGCAAATCTGGGCTGGAGTTTTAGAGTTGATAAATGCAGAAATTAAAAAAAAGCCCAACAAACATCATTGCAGTTGGTCTGAGGAAACTCACTGTTATGAAAGCAGTTTTAAAAAATGGAGTTTCTAATGAGAGCTCAGCCTTTGACCTTAAGTCACTGTCCTCTTTAGTGGTGAGAAGTAAATTACATTTGCTAACTTCATCTATGACATGGCACAAATAACCCCATAAATGCTCCATAATTGTGCTGTGATTATACGGTTATTGCTGCACATTGTCAACAAAATGATCAGTCTGAGGTCCCATAACTCCAGTGTATGGCACATGGTAATTAGCTAAGAAAGGACTAGGATCTAAGGAACTCTGGAGGAACTCCTGCAAACACACAAGGCAATCAGCATGTTGAATGGACACCTCCAAAGACAGCAACAATGGAGACTGGAATATGGAAAATATTTTTCACATGGAAATTAAAATATGGAAAATATTTTCATGTTTTGAAAAATGTGAGGCATGAACTTAATAGAGGACTAAAAGAATTGCAAGGGGAGAGAAAGAAAGGCAGAGTAATGCCATTGTCTACTGACTCACAGCAAAAGATTCCACACTAGCTTGCGCTCTTGTCATTAGACAAGCTTCATATCAAAGGCAAAGAGGACTTTGTCCTGTTAAGTGCTCTCTCCCTTTAATTCTTGAAATAAGTAGTTGTGCAGCTGCAAACAAGGTCGGCTCTCTAGTAAAGATCAGATATTTTAAGAGATCTTTCAAAGATTCCACGATATCTGCAGCAAATTTTTCCAGTCCATTTGGAACTATTTGGGCTGTTTAGCCACTGGATCATCCATAGAGAAGGAGACTATGGCCTCCTGGTGGTTAAGCCCAGGGTTTTAATTATTTTCAGGTTTGGCCATACTTCCCTCCTGTATCTCCACTATAGGCTGAGCTTTGAAGGTGTCTGTGATCTGCATCTTAGTGACAGCCAAAAATAATTTTTATGTACCTTAGGTCATATGATTAGGAGGGCAAATATAACATTAGGTATCACTACCTGGCTCCTTTCAACACAGCGCAGTTTGTTTGAGCCCTGCCAGCAGCAAAGCTAACCATGCAGACTGGAAGCACGTGGGCCATCAGCCTTGTTGTACCTTGTCCAAATATCAGCCCTGTTAACCTCAGGTTGAGTGTACACGGTTTGTTTGTTTGTTGGTTGGTTGGTTGGTTTCAGATGTTTTAATTGAGCAATGAGGGTGCACAAGTTGAAAGTGAAAAACCATTGCTGTTCTTCCTTACTTACTTAGAACAGGCTGGTATTTTGTCAAAAGTAAAAGAGTTTCTACACCTAGGAGAGCCCTATCTGTATTTAAACACCTTACGTGTTCGGAGGTATGCTTCTGAAACTATACCTTTCTCTTACTGATTAGCTCTGATTGGGCTGCTAACTCTTTTTCTCAGTCTTGAAGTTCATTATATACGACCTAGAAATTCTAAACTCTTAATAGATCTGAGTATTTCTTACCTGCCGGAAGTCAGATTTTAACTCACTCATCTAGGTCTTTTTGTGGATTTAATTATAAAGTATTTTCTTAAGGTCATGCGCAAAGGCTGTCGCAGAGCAAGCACCTGAACCCATGTCTGCAGTGTCCCAAATTCCTGCCCTAGCCACTGACTCATCCTTCCTCCCACATGCTATCCCTTACTCCTTGCTGCTCTTGGCATGGCTTCTTCCTGTCCTTGTGCCAAGGGAAGAGGGCACATGGAGGAAAGCCAAGCATATCAGACTCATGCCACTCAAAAACACTCTTACCCTGGTGGGGGCATTTACAGCCACTCTTTCAGGCAGATTTTGGTTGCTTTTCCTTGCCTCATTAGCACAAAGCAGCTGGAGTTGAGGCCTTGGCTTGACCCCAAAGTATGGTCTGTGTGAGACTACCGCCAGAATTGAACTACTTGATTGCTCACTGCAGTGAATTTCCTGGTTGTTGTACTTTTTTATTTGCCTGTCATTTAAATGAGTTGAAATTAAACTTCCACTGGACAAACTACTCCCAGGCTATGTAAGTTTCCACCACCAAATTCATCAAATGCTCCTAAAAAAACATTTTCCTGCAAAATGGGACTCTCCAACAGGATTGTAACTTGCACAAGTTAAAATACTGAGAGCCAAATTCATCCCTGTAGTGTATCCACTAACTTCAGCACAAAGCTACAGCAAAGATGAATTGGTCTGGAATGTATATGTTGAATATTTAATGCAAATAAAACACGCCATAAGTGCATGTCCTGCAGGTAAAATGTGATTATTGTAATTACACTGCAATTACTGTACAGCTACAGAGTAAATTACCTGATTATTTGGATTCTGTGCTACAAAATATTCTAATTCAGTTTCCAAGCCCATGCAAACCTGTTCCCCTTGCATAGGAGCTCCAGGTGTTTTGGTGAGCAGGCATTGCTCTATCATGACAAGATAAAGTTCTAGGACACTGACCCATTTTTTACCCCCTATTCACATGCCTGTGTCCCCTTCCACTTACCTGTTGTTGTCTACGTTTTAATTGTTAGTACAGAGAGACATTCTCAACATTTGCCTCAGCAAAGGGCCCAGGTGGTGCTGTTGCTAATACATCTATGCTGCAAGCCTTTATGTCTCTAGCACATGGGGGTGCATATTGTGAGTGCAGCAGCTCAGTGTCTGGAGACACTAACTCCATTTTATTCAACAGGCACACAGAAGAATGGATTAGCAACACAGCAGAAGTTATAAAGCTACCAGCGATAGGGAAAAATCACATGAGACAAAATGAGAGGCCATTTGGGAAGAATGTGGAACCACAGAAAGGTTGATTGAAAGGGACCTCTGGAGGTCATCTCTTCTAACCAACCAACACTAGATGAGGTCAGATATAGCTTTGTCTAGACAAGTGCTGGAAACCTCCAAAATCAGAAGATTCATAATCTCCCTGTGCAACCTATCTCAGTACTGCAATACCTTCCTATGGAAAGGACTTTTCATAGTACACAACCTGAACCTTCTTAAGTGCTGTGTTTCACCACTTCCCCTCACTGTATTGTCTAACGTATTGAGAAGATACTGGCTCTTTCATTGTGGAAACTATCCCTAAAGTAGTTCAAGCCAAAATGAGAGTACAGAATTAGACCATGTAAAAGTACATCAGTAGGATGGGGAGTGGCAGGCAGAAAAATCTAAAAGTAGAAAGATCATATCCTTGATTCCCTGTATACATGCAATGTCGAGATGTAGTACGTATACCTAGATTATGCATACACATGTGTCTACATGTAATGCTGTAGTCTGGAGGATACAGTATAAGGTGAAGAGGCTCCAGAGTCTAATTTCTGCTCTGTGATACCTGATGGGTGACATAGATCAAATCACTTCTCTGCATAACAGGGATAATAAGGAAAACCTTCTCTATAAACTGCTTTGAGACATGGTAATGAGAAGAGCTAGGTCATACAATAACTGTTGTTATTACATACTATTATGAGTTATATATAATACCCACAAAAAATAACACATTTCTTAGAAGTCTATCACCAGAGGTCTATAAATTCCTCCTTTTTTTTTTTATTCTCAGTTTGGAGTAAAATGATCACTGTTCATAGAGCAGGTATCATGGATTCCCTTCACCCACCTCTTTTGCTCTGTCTGGGAAACTCTCTGAGGCTTCATTTTCTACACTCTATAGCAAATGCAATTCAATTAGGACACCAAGCCAGCCAGAAACTGGGGTCTCTAAGGTGCACCACAGACAATCTTTTAAGATGGCCAGTCTTGCTGAAACGAATGTCCTTCTTACTAATTTGGGAACACAATGGTTCTTCCTGACTCTTTGGACTTTGCTATTTGTTGATCAAAGTATACAGGCTTTTATTTCCTTGGGCACATGAACATGAAGGCTGTTTCCTGAGGCAGGATTACTTTTATTGGAAAGATGATGTAAGCTGCAAAATCATCATAATAATCATAATTCACACACTACAATCCAAAGAGTTGTGTTTTCATAGTTGGTATGATATATGAACTGTATTTTTTTATGTCTAAGATACAGTACCTCTGGTGAGTTCCTAAAGATTTCTGAAATCATTCTCACCATACAAACAGAACTTTGACATCAAATTGCACACAGTGTATGTGCCATTAACTCTAAAAGAGGTTTCCCATCACTTTTTGTTATAAAAAGTTCTGTCTTCATGGTTTCAGTGGTATCAGTAATATGTTGTTTTTCACCATTTTAGATTACTTATTTAATTTCATTTATGTTACATGAACTTTCAGGTAAAACAATGTAGCCATTTCTGTTAACAAGTTAAAAGAAGAAAATTTTGGCCACTTTTGGCCATATTAAAAACAAAGAAACAAAAAAAAAAAAACCACAAACCCAAAACCTGAAACCAAAAAACAACAGCAAAATAATACCAATTTAACGTGTGTATTTGAGAAGCCCAGCACCCTTTACCCACTTATAACACAATACTACCTATAACAGTGTAATTATAATTGCATTAAGGTTCCTCCCTTCATCTTCCTCCAAAGGTGATTGATGCACAGGCCTTTCATTTCCCACACTGTTAATGCACACTGAGAGCAATTGTTAGCAGTTTCCTTTTCAATTTTTGTCTATCCCCTGCATACTCCGTCCTTTACAATTCCCCTATGACAACTGCCTGATGCATCATTTACTGAAGATATTCATATTAGGCCTGCAGAGATTAATCGGCTCTTGCTATGCAATTGTTCTCCTTGGCCTTCTGAAATATCTCTGGTAGGACTACAGGCAAGTAAAACACCTGACACAAACAAATGTTTGTGAAAAGGCACATCTTCATGTGGTATGTATGTGTCATGTAGCACATTTATGAATCAGTAAAAGAATACTCAATAAATACCTTGAGTAATTTGTATTGGTTTTAACATTCCTTCAAAATATTTCTAAATGTATATTGCAATGTGTAAACTGGGGTAAATGCTTATAATGGACCAAGAGAAGTATGTACATGAGGTAACACATACTTTCTAATTTTCTTTTCAAACTATAGATATGGGGCTACGGGAAGGAAGTGCATTTCGAGTCACGTGTCGCTTTGAAATATTTAGAGTAAAACCCTGAACCTGAAAATGAGCTGTCTTCTGGCAGACTATCCCATTATCATATGCATTTGCTCTTCAAATGCTTCAGAAAATGCAGAATATGAGAAACACATACATTTTGTAGGCAAGTAAGCATCTAGAAATGTTTCAAAGGTATTGCAGTGGTCTGGAAGCAGGTGCAAATGTCACACAGAATTATATTTAGTCCCAGCAAATAGATACCCAAGCTTAGTGTTACAACTTATCACACCTGGTTTTGAATATGACATGATCTATGAATATTAGAATGGGAGATCTACCTCTTTATTTGCTATTTTACAGGTCTTTAATTTGAAGCCTGATCTATTTTTCAACTCGCAGATCAAACTGTATCTTTTCATAGAACTGAAAAAGGTTAAATAAGACCATAAGCAGGTGCTTAGTGCTTCTTTTTTCCCATATTTTGGTAAATGTTTGTGTCTAAGCGTAGTGTTGGGGGGAGTTATCATAAATCTTCAGACACCCTTCTTTCCAAGTTGATTCAGAATTTATGTTCAGTTGCCTCTAATGAGATGATTAGAGCTGAATCAGATCAGATTAAATCTGCAGTTAAACTGTAAAGTTATTTTTCCCCCAAAATGAGGTTATAAAACCAACATCAAGCTTAAACTGCTATGTGCAATTTTTTTCCTCCTTTTTTTTTGACTTCAGTATTACAAAATTTCAAAACAAGGCATCTATTTGAAAATGGTAAATACTGACATCTGGATTGCAGCTACTTCTAAACTACACCAGTCAAACTAGAACTGTGTAAGTATACTACTCAGGTATTCGTTTTATGTCCAATAACTGGCAAATGTATCCTGGTATTAATTCCTTTTTCTATGGATGGGAACTAATATCAAATCATATTAAATTTTAGATATTCCTACCTTTTATTTATCAAATGTGTGTTAGTCAGATACTTAGGTCAAGTACTTTCATATAAGAGTCCTATTACTGATGTTGACTTCTTGATTCTCTGTTTACCCCCTATTAATCAAAGGTCTCATGACAGATTAACACAACTAAGTCACACCAGTTCTTCCTGCCTGTAAACCATGTCTTAAGAACAGCAGATACTGTTCATGAAGTTCAAATACAATCAGATGGTGAAAGTCTCTACCTTCAGGACTAGATTTTCATCTATGGCTTTTAAATGAAATAGCCAGGAACCATTTCAATAGTAATAATAGGTGTACACACAGGTTATTGGTAAAGGCTGTTTAAGCTGCTAGGAATCATGAGTTTCTTGTGCTTTATACACACAGGTTACTATAGCTAACAGTCCAAAAAGGGAGGGTGTATATCAGAAACAATACTCTTTCAGAGCAAGAGACAGATTTTACCATCTTTCTGAAGCCAGGCTTGCGCTCACACTGTGACACCCTAATAGCTTTAAAAGCACAATGACTTTATTGTTCAGACAACTCATAAAACATACCCATCAAATCACAATCCCTTGAATCCATGCGAATTCTCCATAGTATAGAATGCCAGTCTATGAGTCCTTGCTAGAACAACTGATTGCAAGGTCATAACCTT
This sequence comes from Psittacus erithacus, assembly GCA_009867235.2. Lineage (NCBI taxonomy): Eukaryota > Metazoa > Chordata > Aves > Psittaciformes > Psittacidae > Psittacus > Psittacus erithacus. Next base: position 25,706 of record WYDI02007161.1, read on the forward strand.
AGAAATCATGGTCTTCACAAATGAATGTCTAATGAAATAACCCAAAGTAACTACATTTAATGCTATCCTTTTTGAAACATTTCCATCATATCATATTTAGAAGCATATAGAACTTGTATACTATAGCTCACCCAGTGAAATATTATTAGTTTTCGTATCTATAACTTTTATTGTTTTATCTTTGACAAACTCTGAAATAGTACACTGGTGACATTTTTAGAAATTAGCCTTCTGCTTTTAAAGTCTACTCATCATTTTTATCTATCATTGTTCTGGAAATGTCACATTGATTTTATCCTCTTTGCAATAAATGGTAACATCCAAAAAAAACAAATAATAGCCTGACACTTCAAAATCAGCTGCCACTCTTGGACAGAGCAAAAATAAATAAAAGGATAATTTTCTTGAAGGACAGGAGAGAGGGAAAAAAAGATCCTAAGAGTGAAAGAGAGAAAGGAAGCTTTATCTCTTTCTGGCAACACTGACAACCAAAATAACAGGAATCATAACTATTTTTCTCCTCTCCCACCAGTATTATAAGAATAGTAATTGCAGATCAATGAAAATGCTTGCAAACACGTCTTAAGAATATTAATTTTAGATTCTTCTATGTATGAAGGAAATGGGAAGAAAGATGAAAAACGCAGACTATATGTCCTTTTCTCCCAGCCCCAGAAGTGTGTTAGCAGAGACCTTAAACTAAAACTCTGGCCTTCCTGAATCTTGCAGGAATTTTTTTGCCAGTGACCTCACTATCTCCATTAGTTCTCACTCAATGACAGCCAGTGTGTGCCGGCCATTCAGAGAAGATGGAGCTGAACCAAGAGGTTCTCTAGAAGCTGGGCTTGTCCCAAGCATCAGTGAAGTTACTTCAGTTTTATTTTTGGTGGCATTGGATAGTGGATCAGCTATCTGTACCCACATCCGGATTGGTAGAGTAATGGGAAAGTAGGGAGATGAGGGCCTAAAATAACAAAGAAAGATTTGGGTGTACAGACATATACATGTGATAATGGTAGACATGTCTAAAGAGTTTCAAAATTTAAGAAGTCCAAGGCAGGTTAGGAAGGAAATTACCGAAAAAATACTGAGGCATATGGAAAGGGACAGAACAGGTTTGCTGAATTACATTCACAACCAATTACCTAGCCAAAAACTCAGGATATTTTTGTTCATATATTTTTAAAAAAATGCAGATTATGTCAGTGGAGAAGAAAATTCATTGAGTGTTTAGTCTGCTGCTAGGATTTTTTAGATCCTTTAGAAACTTTTCTCCATTATTATAAGCACTTATTCGCCTCACAATATGTCAGTGTTCACAATGACGATTTGCCTCTTCAGCAAAAAATCTCATTTTTCCCACCCAGTCCCCTATTTCCTCCTACTTACCAATCAGACAAAGAGCAGCTTAAGCATTAGTTAACTCAATTTTATAAATACTAGCTGGCTATCAGGTCTAAATGCTTTTTTGGGAAGGAAAGAAGAGGAAGAGGAAACAGTTAAACATGCAAACAATATGATCAAATCTGCTGTCTTTTCTTAGGAAACTTGGGAATAATTTCCACTAAGACACAAATATGATTTCAATTTAGCATTTCATCCTTACTCAGCAAAGCATGTAAACACCCACTTAATTTTAAGCAAGTGCTTAAATCCTATTCCAGTGGCACTTAATCAGGCACTAAAGTTAAGTATGTGTTTAAATGCTTTGATGATTTGAAGCCTAAACAATGAGCAAAGTAATGACTTACTGAGATTACACTGTGCCAGGAATAATGCTTACTGAAGAAGGGACATGATGGTACACCTCAAGCCATTTCATGGTGAAAGGAGGGACTTTGGATTGCATATGTGGTTTTCCACAGCCTTTCACCTTCATTAAAACAAAATAACAGAAAAAAAGGGGAAAATATCCTTGAGAAAAATTCAAAGCTATAAATAAATAATGAAGCATACAATATTTTAATCTATAATCACAATTGATGGAGGTAGTGGAGACTGTGGTACAAATGTGTTCATCTGTCATGTACATGAACACTAAGGCAACATCATGAACAATGAGCCTATAAAAAAGGATCATAACAGGAAGAAAGCTTTAACATACAAATTATTAAGATTGGGATATAACACTGCAAGGTTTTGTTTTGTTTTTTTTCTTTTCTTAAATTGAACACTGTGTGTATAGCAAAAAGACGTTTTATCTCCTTCACCACTGATGAAATGAGTTTTTAAGTATTCTTATGTGAAAAGAATATTTAGGCAAGTATTTTGTCGTAATAGGTATGTCTGTGCCCTACTCGGTTCAGTAATGAAACAGTTAATTTTGAAATTCAAGTATATTTTATATTCATGAGAAAACACCTGTATAAGGCATGCTTGTATCTGCAGGACAGTAACACCTTGACTGATTTAGTATCAATCCTTCAGTTATAGCTTGAGGATACTGAAGAAACAAACATATTATATTGTTGAAAATGAAAATTTCTAAAGTACTGAATAAAGGATAAGAACACTTATAAAAAGGGACATAAACATTCAGGTTAAGGGTGTAAGCTAGTCAGTAACTGGAAAGGTTAGCATGAGTTTATGTGATTTGACTGTTTCACCAGCCTTTGCTACAGAATATCTTGCTCCCTTGAACCCACCAGTAACTGACACTGATGGGCTAGGCAAACCACTGTCAGAGATCTGTAAAATTAAGATTACAACACTTTCTTTTCCAAACTGTTTGATGTCTTCAGACCAAAATAATGCACTGCAGGGTCCAATTGAAATAGCATGTAAATTTTGTTATATGTACCTAGATGTGTATAACTCTCCCTGCATTCCTGTGAGAAAGTGCAGTTTGCCTTTATTATATTATTGTCCTGGGTTCAGCAGTAGCAGTCATTTTGATCCTTAGTAGCTGGTGCAGTGCTGTGTTTTTGTCCTTTGGTCTGAGAACAGTGCTGATAACACCGATGTTTCTAGCTACTGCTTAAAATGTTTAGTCTGACCAAAGACTTTCTGAGCCTCATGCTTTGCCAGGAAGGAGGGGAAGCTGGGAGGAAGCAGAGACAGGACACCTGACCCAAACTGACCAAAGAGGTACTCCATACCACAGCACATCATGCCCAGGATGTAACTGGGGGCAGTTATCCAGAAGGGCTAGATCACTGCTGGGGTGGGGCTGCGTATTGGTCAGTGGTGAGCAGTTGTATTCTCTTCCCTTGTTATTTCCTTTATAATTATTATTATTGGTGGTCGCAGCAGTGGTTTGTGTTATACCTTGGTTACTGGACTGTTCTTGCCTCAACCTGTGGGTGTTATATTCTTTCGATTCTCCTCCCCATCCCTCTGGGACCTGAGGGAGGAAGGGGGGGAGTGAGTGAGCAGGCTGCGTGGCAGGGCTTAAATCATGACAATTATATATCCTACTATTCTTCCATTCTCTCAAGAAGAATCTGAAGAATAACCACGTTTGAACTCACAGTTAGAATCTGTTCTCAATGAATGGGCCTTAGAAAGTTTCACACCAGAATTTAATTTAAAAAGAAAAAAAGAAAAGAAACAAGCTAACAAAAAAAGAGAAATCTTGGTATGGACAAGATCACTGAGACAAAGACTGTCTCTTTCTTTAGCTTTATGTTGCACTCACAAGAACAGACGTTCCATATTTGAGACCAGCCTATCCTACCATACTAATTAACATTAGAAAATGAGAAGCATTTGAAACTGTCAGGCATCTTGTCTGTGTACTTTTTCCCTTCATATATTGCTGATATTCATAGGGGCAGCAAATGAAGCTTAAGAACTATTAGATTCCTTCTTGAATATCTCATGGAGGCTCGAACTTCATAAAGGAATTATCTTAATTATATCATCAAAGGAAAGGGTTTGAAATATGATCTCAGATGATAACTCTGATGGAGAGAAGTATAGCATAAATTTCTTGGTACTCAAGACTTGGAAATTACAGCCATGACTCCATATCTCAGGCTCTGGAAGGAATAATAATTACTATTTGGCAATTTATCAAGGTGAGAGTTCCACTGGAGAGAACATCATATTCAGTTTGGGAGCTGAAGTTGCACAACTAGTGGGGTATTTAACAGCACAAAGCAGGAAAGGTATGCAAGGAAAGTGATGGAACAAATCTGCAGTAAAAGTGAAGAACTCATAACAACTTAGCAAACCAATCTTCTTCTTTTTCAGTTATTACCTTACAGTTCTTCAGCAGAAAATTCTTTCTAGCATGCTGACCCAGCTCAGCAGCTAGTAGCAGAACCATAAGTAGAAGATAAAGCCTGGAAAAGTACAACAGACTGTTGTACTTTTTTCTAGACCTATGCATGGGTTTTCTGGGTATAACTTCTGCATTTGTCTCTTCTGGTTATATCATAGTAAAATATTTTATCATCTGAAAAGAATTATATCTTCAGTAACTGTAGAGTCAAAATCAGATATGTACCATACAGAGGGACCTTGACATGCTTGTAAGATGGGCTGATGCCAACCTTATGAAGTTTAACCATGCCAAGTGCAAGGTCCTACACCTGGGCTGGAGCAATCCCAGGCA